>LPNX010270101.1:0-69460 GCA_001517045.1 Pseudotsuga menziesii
AATTTTGTATCATAAATAAATATCTTTATTGGAAAGATCCCGGAGGAGTTTTGCTAAATTTCCTTTTGGAAGACGAAGCTCAGCAAGTAGCGGGAGAGTTTCACAGAGGAGACTGCGGAGGACATCATTCATGGAAGGTGACTGCGAACAAAATCCTGAGAGCTGGTTATTATTGGCCTACGTTATTCTCAGATGTATATAAAGAAACCAGTAAATGTCACCAATGTTAGGTTTTCGATGGTAAGAGGAAGGTGTTGCCTCTCCCTTTGAACCCAATAACGGTAGAAGCTCCTTTTCGGCAATGGGGTTTAGACTTTATCGGTGAAATAAACCCCAATTCATCAGGGCAACACAGGTGGATTTTGACAGCTACAGACTATTTTACTAAGTGGATAGAGGCCATTCCTACCAGAAGGGCTACTGAACAGGTAATCATGGATTTTCTTGAAGAAAATATATTGGCTCGATTCGGGTGTCCAAAGAGGATAGTAACAGACAATGCAGCTGCTTTCAAATCCAGAAAGATGATAAATTTCTGTCATAAGTATCACATAAGTCTTAATCATTCGACGGCTTATTATCCTCAAGGGAATGGGTTGGCTGAGTCTTCGAACAAAATTCTAGTGAAGATCATCAAGAAGCTGTTGGAGGACAACAAGAGGTCGTGGCATACCAAATTGAAATATGCTCTATGGGCTGATAGGATTAGCACAAAGAGAGCAATTGGCATGTCTCCTTTCCAGCTAGTGTAGGGAGCCGAGGTGGTGTTTCCTGTATCTTTAGGGGTTCCTGTTATGAGGTACTTCCAGGACCAGCAGGAAGAACCGAATCATATACAGCGAAGGATAAATCAGATCATTGAGCTTGAGGAGCGAAGGTATAAGGCTTATGACAAAGTGCAGTCACACCAAGAAAAAATGAAGAGTACTTTTGACAGAAGGGTTAAAGAGGATCAGTTTCAGATGGGTGACCTGGTTCTGAAATGGGATGCCCCGAATGAAGACAAGCATGGAAAATTTGACCCTATGTGGGTCGGGCCGTATGTTATTGCTGGATTCAGAGGACAAAATGCATTTTTGCTGGAGTACACAAACGGGGTTCTTCTTGAGAGCAACCCTGTCAATGGGAGATGTCTGAAGCATTACCTATCCTAGAGAAGGAAGGTAAAATTTGTATTATAGACTGTACATATTTGCTTTACCAGTCAATAAGAAGGGCAAGCTGGAGGCATCTGGAGCTTGCAGTGAAAGCCCCAAGGTCCAGGAAACGGACCGTTTCTTTCTAAAAAACATACAAAAATGATATGCTCGCAAAAGACAGAAAGATGAGATTTTGAGAGTTGCTATGCAGAGTTGAGGGACAGGCACCTGGTCTACGAGTTCTTTGATACCTCGCAGGGAGGATATCATCCCCAGATGGAGCCAGCTGTTAACACCTGTATTTTACAAAAAAGATGCAAGACCGATGGGAGGTGAGATTTTGTTGATTAAATACTTTGGGCTAAGGCTATAGTACAAAGGGGGCTTGATAATCTAAAGAGTAGCCGAGTCGGAAAAGGTCCTGAACCATGGTCTAAAGGAGAAGCAAATCGATGGTTTATATCCTTTCCTCCATCCAGAACATACAAGCAAGATAAGGGAATTTCGGGCCTCTAACAGCCTGCACACATCAAAGGTTTTAAACATTGCTCGGAGCTGATCTACGGCCCATGTCAAATTCGCTGGCTGGAAGTGCAAGGTGGATAAGGAAATGATGGATCAGCGGAATCGCATATAGTCCTCCTGATCCTACGGACGAGGATTGAAGACAGCATTGATCGACGGACGTGTTGGTTTCCGGAAAGGTAACGTGCACGCGCGATAACCTTTAGACCACCCAGCGGAAATGGATACGTGCTGCTCGATCCGACGGTTGGAGATCGCAGGATGGTGGATCGACGACGGAAAATGATTCCGGGTTGGAGACTTGCGCACCCGATAAACCCCCAGCACCCGGCGGAATATGGTACGTGGCGCAAGATCGGACGGTTGTTGAACGCCTGGCATCCCATCGGCGGCCGAGAAGAATTCCGGAAGAAGAACTAGCGCAGAGGATAATTCCGGATTACCCGGCGGAATCCGGTACGCAGCACTTGATCTGACGGTGTAGGAGCGACGGTGGATCACATCAACGGGCGAGGGTGATTCCGCTGAGAAAAGTTGCTCGGCGGATTAAGATGGAAGAGCCCAGCGGAATCGGTAGACGAAGCACGATCCGACGACCCACCCGCGAAGGCAAAACAGATCTACGGCTGTAGACGACTCCGGGGCCCAAAGTCGCACGACAGTTAAAGCGAGGAGGCTCGGCGGAAAAGGGACATGTGGCATGTGATCCGAGGGCCAGGAATTCACACAGAAGAGATCGACGGTCAGAAATGAACCCGGAAAAGAAAGATGCGCGAGGGTTAGAGACAAGTAGTGGTTGCGGAAATAAATGCCTCTCACGTGTCAAATCAGGGTGGTCCTATAAAGGAGAAATTGACATCTTCCGTGATTATTTTATTTCTCGGGACCCGACGAAAAGGACCTGTCGATTTGGGCGCTTCCAGTTGTCAAGTACCAAGGCGCATTCCGAGCACACGCCTTCACAGTGAGCCAGGTAGGACCTCAAATCCTGTAACTTCTTCACCCCATTCATAGTATAAATTGAGAAATGGACCAACAAAGTGAAGCTTCTGTGTCTGGTCGGGTCCCGGACGAAAGAGAAGAGTTCCTGGTAGACAGACACAGAGGTGTCTATGACCCTTTCCTGTCTACAGGAAGTGTGGCTGGTAGTAAAGATAGATTGTGGTCCTGTTTTTTACGGGGAAATGATGTTTTAAATGTATGTAAGTCCTTTTTATATTTTTTCGCCCTGGAACAAACCCTCCACTTCCCTGAATTTGCCGAATGCTGCACGGCGAATTACTCCCCCTCTCAGAGGGTCATAGTAAGTCAGTCTGCGTCTAGGATTTTATGTAAAATTGATGCTGCAGTAGTTAGAGAAAATCTTAATCTACCCGAGGATTATCCTGGAAACCGCGAGTAAATTATGTTAGTTTCTCAACCATAAAGAAGCCACAATCTTACCTCCATAAAATTTGGAAAGTGTTTCCCATACTTCCTTCTTTAACTTATGGAAACCAAAAAGAACATCATAAGGGTTCGAGATAATAACCAAGCTATCCATGAGATTCTCTTGCCTCCAATAAGATGCAACTAACTTTGATAAGTGCACAAATTGTAATAAGACACACACAAAATTGGTTAGCCAAATTAATAAGGCATACACATCACAATTAATTATGGGACATTCATATTTTTGGGTCTGTGTATAGTTTTAAATATTCTTTCACATGATGAGGATGAAAATTCCAACTCAAGCTTGGACATGAGAGTTGAAAAAAACATTCTAAGAAAGATAAAAACAAGAATATGTTAATTTACGATCTAATCCAATCCACAACACGTGATTGGACATGAATGGGGAGGATGAGGATTTTTGAATATTCTCTAGGGTTAATTTATTATCTAGGGTTTTTCAGTTTCTTTGCTTGAGTATGATAGGTATGAGGATGAGTTGGATTTTTCTAAGGACCCTTGGGAGGAGATTTGTATATTCACCTCATCTATCAAGGATAATAGATATTGAGAGGAAGGAAAATCGATTGAAGGCTTGTCGAGTGCTTCAGGTGCCTTATCCCAAGGTAATGGATTATCATTTTTAGAGAATATTCTTTGTATTTTACCTAATCTAAGTGATGTAGGGGGAGGTATGTCGAACCTACTCCTTTGTCATTTCATACTTGAGGAAATTTTGATAAAATGGAAATAGATCTCCCAATACCGTTGTGGTCAGTCCTTGGTTGTGACTTTATTGATCCTTGTCAAAACAAAGGATACTCTGGAGGTTCTTTAATAGATCAAAGGAATGTTGGTACTAGGGTTATTACTAGTGAGATTATTTCAAGGAAATTTATGCCTGATGTGTCATTACTCTGGCTAGTGGGTAGTGGTAAGGGTCATTTTTAGCCTAGTCTATGTCAAAATAATGTATTTTTAACATTGGACTCTTCTACCCATTATATCATGAATGAATGGTTTTCTAGTAATTATGGAGTTGATGCTCGTGAATTTGATTTGATATTGAAAGAAGTAGTGCTAGAGAAGGAAGCAATATACTTTCCATAGGTCATAATATTTTTTGGAATCTTCATTGGAGATATTGGTTTTGGTTTAAAACAAGAGGCTACTTCTTCCCCTTCTATTGAATCACCAAAGAGTGAAAAAGAAATGAATGCTTTAGTTGTTTCCTCACATGAACAAACCCAATCTACTTTAGAATATTGTAGAGTAGTACTAAAGTTTTTGAAGGAAGGAATACAAATAAAGTCGATAGTCAAAGGTTGTTCAAGGGAAAAAAAAGTTAGAAGAAGGATGTGATCGTCATTGAGGATGGAAATAATTTAAAGGAGCTTTTGGTTGTTGATGCGGGCAACAATGGAAGGGAATTTGTTTCGATATCGAAGGATATATTTTGTGAAGGAAAATAAAGCTCCAATTAAGTTAGTAGTGTGATATGATATCATAATGCATGAATTAATTTCTTTATCTTCTCAGGCTCTTGTAGGGAGTATTTTTGGGAGGAAGGTTGGAGAGACATCTTTGAAAGGTTGATTGCAGCTTAAATGAATTCTATGTATTGGAAAAATTCTAAAATATTTCCTTTTAACCCGAGGTTGATTGGGTTTCTTTTTCATTCCTTCCATGACTCAAATAAGATATTGGATTCCTATTGGAAGTGGGAATTAGTTCTATTGGTTCTTAAGTAGTGGAATCGATTTTCTATTATAGTTAGGAAAATATTGATATTATGTCGGTATAGGTCAAGTTTTGAGGCCTTCCTTTAAATTTCTAGGTTTTGTAGGGTTTCAAAGAAATGGGTAATGCTCAAGGTATTTTTTTTATAAAATAAATATGGTATTTCTAGAAACTAGTAATTATACCTCTCTAGCCAAAATTATTGTTGGAATTGAAATGATAAATGGATTGGTCGTGAATAAGACTTTGTAGAAGTGCTCATTTTTATTTTCTCAATCCCTTGATTACACGGGGGTTCTTTCAGGTGTATAACATGCCATAAGGTTGATCGTTGAGCTTTTAGTATGATCTACCTTTTTGTAAAAAGGTGTGGATTCCAAGAGACTAGGGTTTGAATGGGGTAAATGATCCATGTTGTCATGCATATTTAAACCTTGATTTAGTTCTAAGGAAGGTACGAATTTTGGATAAGAATGAGGCGTTTGAAGCAAATGTTAGTTTTGAAGGAAGCGAGGAATCGTCTCCAAAGGCCAAGGTTGTGGAAGAGGTGGTGGATGTAGAGGTTTAAAATGGATTTCCTCTTGAGAATCATGTGACTGTATTTGAGGACACTAGTGAAAAAAGGATAATCCCACATGGAAGAAGGTGATTCAATAAAGGTTCTAGTTCCTTTAAAACTACAAACTCTTTTTTTATTCACAAGATGGGTATGTTAAGTTTTTAGGAGGGTCATGTGAGGTTTTGTCCCTATATTTGGGTCCAACTCTAAAGAATGAATATTTTTGGAGGATGGGTGTTGATGCTCCTAGGTTTGATGAATCTCCCACTGAGGAGTACTTCCTTGGAATTGACTCTCTTGAAGTTTTTGCAACAACTACTTCCTTCTATGAGAATAATGGCACTACATAAGGGAATAGATAACTTGAGGTCAAAAAAATGGTTTAGGATATTTTAATGGGAGTTTTGAGGGTGGTTTGGGCGTTATTGAAGGTAAGGGTTCAAAATAGAGTGTTAGAGGTAGGAAATATATTATTAGTATAACACATGAGGACTCTCAATTTCAATCTTATATGATCTACAACACTTTATGTTGGGGGTCCTTGGAGCAATAACACTCCAATTTTGGGTGATATGTGATTATTGTCTCCCTAAACTGTAGAGGTATGGGTATCCTTAGTAAAAAACTTACCCTAAAAACAATTGTTGATTCCAATAGCCATGGTGTTCTACTTTACAAGGAAATCATTGGAGATGTGGATAATATTGTATATGGCTTTGGAAAGATGTTTGTTGGGTTTGTATTCCTTTTTTTGGGTGCCATGGTTAGTTCTATATGACTACTTATAGGGTGGAGTTCAATGTTTATAAGTTGTTCTAACTATTTGTCATTTGAATTAGGTTTGGGACCTATTCTATATTCTCAGGACTTGTACAAATAGTTCATTGTTAGGAACATTTATGGGCCATATGTTGATAGGGTTTTCTACTATGAGAGGATTTTAAAAGAGAGTTTATAAGAAGTGCAATATTGCTTTGGGAGGAGATCTCAATTTTACTATAAGCAGTAGTGAAAGTTGGGGACTCATTACACAGGTTTGATCCATTATCTGATTTTTTATAAGAAAACTGGACGAAGCGGGTTTATTTGACATTGAGCCCATAAAATTAAGACCAACCTGGAGGAATAAGAGGGTACAAGGGGGAGTATTAACAAAAGGTTAGATAGGTTTTTATTGTGTGATTATGTGATCAACCAAGGATCAAATAAAGGGCAGGAAGAGGATATTTAAATCATTTCCTTGTGATTTTGGAGATGGATTTTATTGGAAACAGGCCATAAATTCATTTCAAGTTTAATTCAATTTGGTGCCCTTTGATGCATACAAAAATGTCTTATATGCAATTCAATTTGTAGATAATTTGAAAAAGTTCAAGTAGGAAACCATAAAATTGGCCCATGAAAAAGAAAAAGGATGAATAAGACTTGGAGTATATTAAATCAAAATTAGACTGATTATATCTTATAAATCTAGCAGGGTTTATAGAGGAGTCTACATTGAAGATTAAACAACTAGACTAGAGGAAGATAAATCTTTTGAGAAATATAGAAGCATATTAAGGCTTATAAACATATTCCTTTGGCTAGAAAAGGTGATGAAAATATAGAATATTTTCAATAGTTTGGTAGCCATAGAAAGATCTGGATACCATTTGGAAGGTTGAAATAAATGATGGGACTGAAGAAACTAGCTTTGAGGAGATATATAGGTTTGGTGTTGGACATATTGGTAAAATTCATAAGGAAGAAAGAAGGACAATAATAGAAGCGGTCAAAATAACTACATTTTCCCCTCGTTTTGTGAATGAGGTTGATGATGATATATTACTTGAAAAGGCTTCAAAAGATGATTTACAATATGTGTTGGACTCCTTTTCAAAAGGATGAAAGTATAGGTTTTGATGGTTGGACTGTGGATGACTTTTTAGTTTTTCTTAAATTGTTCAAGGATGATTTATTGATTGGTTGAAGAATCCAAATATTGAAGGAAGGTGTTAGCATATTTTAATACCACTTTTCTCATTTATATTCCAAAGTTGGATAATATGTGTTCAATTAAATAATGACAACCTATTTCAGTATGTAACTTTAATTACAAGATTGTGGCCAAGGTCGCTAGGAAGGTAAAAATATCTCTTTCTACTTCAATTTCTTATGAACAAACTGTGTTTTTATCTGGCAAACAAATACATGAAGCTATAGGATTAGAATTTTTTTTTATCCCCACAATAAAATAAAAAATATTGAAGGTATTGGTGGTAAAAAATGGTATTTAAAAGGTTTAAGTAAGGCCTTATCAGAATCCAAGAGGACAAGATTATTCAAAGGAATAGAACCCTTTCTCTTTCATACTTATTCTTTGTGGATGACATTCTACTCTTTTTTATGGTAGTAGGAGTGATGCATAGAGGTTGAAGGAAATGTTGGATTTATATTGTATCACTACATGAATGGTGGTTAATTTAATTAAGTCTATATTATATTTTATAGGGGTTGATGAAAATACTATAAGCGGTCTCACTTAGTTGTTCCCTTATCAACACATTAACATCCACAATGGAGTAAATTATTTGGGTTTTTTCTTAAATCCAAATGACTATTTGAATTGAGATTGGGATTGGCTATTGTTGGCCCTAAGAAGAGATAAACATAATCTTGTTCGGAAAGATGAAGATTCTGGTCGCAAGATGAGTAAAGATCGCGACGGAAGAAGTTGCAACATAAGAGGAGAAAAGCAAGTTGAAACGAGGATTTCAACGTATTTTTGGTAAAGAGTTAGTTAGACTAGTAGTCTAATTTTGGGAATATAGAATGATTGTAAATTGGGACGATAGTACCTAATTTTAGATGTAATGGGATTTGTTAAATTAGTAAGACAACCTGTCAACTGAAAGTTGAGAATCAGTCGATGGGTAAAACAAGAATTGTAAAATCTTATAAAGTCAATCCAAGTTGTATCTGGACGACAGATCATAGAGATTAGAGAAAGGGGAAGAATAGAACATAATAGAAAAAAAAGACCGAAAAAGAGAGAAAGAAAAAAAACAGGGAGCATGAGATGAGTAAGGAATTCATTGATTGTAAATAATATCTAAAGAATAGTTTGCAAGATGTGTGCACAGACCAAAGGCGTTCAAATATTACTCATGCCAGATGAAGAGCGCCTTTGTTTTCTTCCCATATAGGTTTCCATGTTAAACTCTATGTCTTTGTGTCTTTGATAACAATGTCTATGGTTGAATGAATCTATTAAGTATGTCGATGGATAAATATGTTATATTCTTTAATGATGTATGTATGAAGACAGAAGTATATTCGCTGGTATCAGTCGAATGACATGATGGTGCTAGGATAATAAAATCCCTTGACATCACAACAGAAACCTGGTTCTGGTAGTTCCCATAGATATATCGGGTGAGACCTCATCTGCATTGCAGGTGTTGCCGACAGGGTTATACTCTGTCGATTCGATATCTTGGGATCTCTTGAAATTGGGTTGACCAAAATCACGCAAAAAAATGGTTCCCTTGTCCGAACCTGAATCATTATGACGAGGATATGTTTTGGCACCCGACGAAACCATAAATTTAAGAGTGGGTTGATTACAAAGCACACGAGTTTGCGCAAGAATAAAGTAAAGGATCGTGGCTGCCCAATGGAATGGTTGGAAAAATACCTTTACACAGACATTCATGATATTTTCTTTAGTGAATTTCCCATTGTATTGCATGAATGGTTGTCGAAGCTAGCAACCCAAAAGAAATAATTTTAAGGAAGAGAACCTATAGAGTGGATCCATCAGTTGAAAAGAGTTAGTAATCCTATATCTAGGGTTGTCAACTTCTAGTTTGATAGTATTGTGGAGGAATATATCACATAGATTGCAGTAATACGATAAAATCATACAGTGAATTGGAAAGAGAGTTATTTCAAGAACCTAGAGGTCATTATCTGAAATAATTGAAGTTGTGGATAACGATGTCAGTATGTAACAGAGGGATCCTGGGAATGGAGTCCGAAGGATAAATATTTGTGCGTGGGGAACCAGGGTAATGCCGCAAGAAATATTGTGAGCATAATGGATGGGAATAAGCTGAGATGTTTACTATTTATAGTGAGACTAAGCAAGAAGGTGGTCACTTGATAATTGGAAGAATATTTCAGTCAGGAAAGAGAAGAAGGATTGCGACCAGGAGAGGAAGTTGCATCATGGCCGAAAGAAGGGAATATGAATTGGTACCACATATTGACGAAGAAGAGGAATATCAACTTATATCTGATGAGGAAGAAGAAGAGGTGCTAGATCTAGATCAAGATTATGGAATACTTGCAACCCCGCGTACATCTCTAGGACCTTAGGTAAGATCTAAAAACACATCTCCCAGTGGTTTGTCGATCATAATAACTATAATAGTGGAAATATCAGTAAAGGAATTCCTACTAGTGGAACCTTTAATTCAACAATACGAAGGGTAAACATAATGGTTGGAAATGATATAAAATTACCAATATTTAATGGAAATGGGATAGAGAACCTTGAGCATCATTGGTTCCTATGCGAAGTTGTAAGGACAGTGCGACAAGTCCAAGATGAGGATATAAAAAGAGCCCATATGATCACAACCCTTAGAGTTCATGTGCTTAACTAGTATATGAAATTATATGTGGTTCCAGTAGGGATCCCTTAGAAATCATTAGATTAGATCTACGTGGGACTGATAGAAGAGTTTAACAAGCCTAAATCTGAGCCTCAATGCATTGCAGAGTTAAAACAGATAATGAAGTTACCAATTGAGTCTATTTGGGACTTCGACCAAAGATTTAAAACTTTCATGGATAAAGTGATTTTTCAGATGTCAAGTGTCCAACATAAATAATGGTTTATTGTGGTGATGCTACCACATATCCATGTTCCTTTAATGCAACAAAATATTGTATCCCAGAGAAAGCATCTGGAGCTTGCTATGAAGTTGGAGGCTTCCTCGGTAGGAGAAACATGTGTGGGAATGATGCAGATACAGTCGTGGATTTCCAAAATCACATTGCAAATATAAGATATCAAGAAAGGAAAAGAAGTGCATGAGGAACTCTGGTGTACACGATGTTGAACTAAAGGATATCATAAAGACTCATGTCCAGCATTGATAAATTACCTTGCATCAAGAGAACCAAATCCGATAAATACACAAGGAATTCCCTGGTGTAGAATTTGTCAAACTAGAGGACATTGATCGAAGGAATGCTTGTATTTACAGAAAATAGTAAGTACACCAGCTAGGCTATACTGCAAATTATGTTGATAAATGGGTCATGAAGAGAAATATTGCAGGGCATATTAGTTAATGTAGGAGAAAATAGTCAACACATACCTGATGAAAAATGATGAACAAATACAAGCCGAGAGATCTCACGCACAATACCCTCAACCCAGGGGAGGCGTTCTTTTCATAGGTCAAGGACGAGGACGAGGATTTGGTCACGAAATAGGCCAAGTCATTTTTTATAATTGTGGATAGCCTAGACATTTTTCCAGATAATGCACTAAACCTACCTCGACGTGTTCATATTGCAAAGCATTGGATCACACTGTTGAATAATTTCCACCATTTATTTCTAAGAGTCAGGATAGAAACATGGGAAACCAGAACCCACCTTAGAGTGTGATCCGAATATTCAGAATATTTATGTTGAACCGAGGCAACCTAATATTGTTGTCGTGAAAAGAGGAGGTGTTGCAATTGGAGGAGATCAAGAAATTCCTTATGGCCAACGAAGAGACCTACTGGCACAACAAAAGAAAGTGTCATTTAAGGAAGTATTCTTGGACGCTCATCATGAATTCATCAACACAAGCCAAGCGTCGAATTCTGTTGTTGTACTGAATGAAGGACCGATATTGGAAATTCCAACCGATAGAAAAGGTTAGGAAGTTAAAAGAATTCTTTAAAAGTTGGTTAGCATTAATAGAAGATAAGGATGTTGTGGTAGAATTGTAAAATTTAGTAAAAGAACCTCAATTAGATGTGCAACCAGAAAAGAAAGTTAACCACATTGGAAAAATATTGAAAACTAGTCGCGAGCTAAGGATGAATGCCCAGATAGGTGATTATGACAAGGATTATTTTATCATAGACTTGGGATCAAATGTTAATATTCTCACCAAAAAGACATGGGAAAGTATGGGAAATCCAACACTAGTATGGTCTCCTGTTCAGCTGATATTATCCAATCAGACGAAGGCTTATCCAACTAGACTCACTAGTCGACTAATTGTAGATTAGGTCGACCTCATAGGTTGTGTCGATTGGAAGAACCAACAGGTAGTTATTATGACTGTTTTAAATATATATATAGGATGTTGAGCTAGATAGATACTTGGTTCAGTTTATTGTATGAACCCACATGTGTATTGAGTAATATAATCTATTATTCTGTCTACCATTCTTGTCTCTTGCATTTGTTATGCTTATATGATTCCTTATGTGTATTAATGGTAACCTTGCAATTTGATTGATTACAAAATTGGTTATATTGTTGGTAGTATATATACGGATTAAATGACCATGACTAGATGATTTCAGAGCAAGAGATTAAGAACTGGTGGGAGCATAAAATTGTGAACTATTTGCAGAATTATGCCAGGAGAAACAAACTAACTATTGTCCAAGCCAAGGAGAAGTTAATCTCTGAGACACATGAGACATTTGTCGAGTTTGTACCTTAGTCTTTAAAGAATCTATTGGATGAATAAGCCATCAGAAGCTAAAGACAAAGAGTTACTCTGGAAATTGACAAGAGGAGGACATACAAATTTGTTGAGGTGGTTTGAAAGAATCGCAGACGAGTTTTGTGAAGAACGTGTTGTGGAAGAAAGGGTCTCTGTTGAAAGCATCCAAGAGAGGTTCTATAACGACTTCACCGAACAATTTCTATGTTCTCTATCGACTCTTTTGTTCAATTTTATGATCGCCATATTATTGAACCTCATTCGTTATTAATAGAAAAAAAAGCGTGGGAAAAAATTGTTGAAGAAAGAGAGTGGGAGTACTTTCTTAGAAAATAAACAGTTCCACCCGGGCCTACTAAAGTTTTCACGTCGGCTATGGGGGGGTATTTGGTCATGTTTTGGGGTAGAGTAGAGGAATTTTATTCGACTTGCGAAGACACCACTGCAAGCAATGAAAATTCAGGGCAAGAAGGAGATAATTCAAACAGTGACTCACAAAAGCACTCCGGATATATAGAGGATAGAATGAGAAAAGAGGCATAAGAGAAGGGAATATATTAGAGAGATCCATAGAAGAATGACCACCAGAGTGATAGACCATGAAGAGAATCCGCCAAAGTTTGGTCATGAACGAACAGGAAGAGGGTGTAGATGAAGAATTGTCACCAATGGAAGAAGATTTGTGGATAGAGCAGCGTGAAGCTCTACAAATTGATATAATTCAAAATAGTAAACCTCATTATTTGATAAATTATAACCAGATTTCCTGAGTGCAGGACATTGTTGAAGAATATTTAAGACTACGAGCTGGTGAGTTCAGTGTATGGATTCAAATAGATGGTAAACTAAATGTTGTTGACCATCTTGTAATTCGCTGACTAGAGGAAGGAAAATGGGTTACATTTCAATCATACCCAGCTCATCGTAGTATCCATTCACTCTACCCAGGACATGAAGGAGCACCCCCCAACCGATCACAATGTTATATAATATAGATCAGTCGGATTCACAAGAAAGGATATCCCATTTGCAGTAGTTTACTTGGATATCGACAAAAGGAGTTGACATAAATTGACAACTTGCCGACAATGAACCGAAAAATACAAATAAAACCTCCGACAGAAATGAAAGTTCCTTCGAATACAACTATGAACAAAACAGAGTTATAGGAAGTATCCCACCACCACCACCATTGCCCCCTCCACCATCTCCTAGAGGATACATTGATGCCAGAGACATGGTGCATGTCTCTGCACACATCCCCCTCTACGACGGTGATGAAGATCCCATACAGCATTGGTTCATTTGCGAGTCGACCTGGGAAGTGAACACTATTACAAATGAGGATCGACAGATGGTGTAGTTCGTTGGTGCTCTGCGAAAGCGGGCACTTACATGATATATGACATATACAGAAAAAAACGTCGAATGTTATGAAGGCATAAATTAAACAATAATTTCTATCGTTCTTCAAGACTCCAAATGCAAAGCATATGACAACAAATAAATTAAAAACTACAGTTCAGAAATTGACAGAAACAGTCTAGAAGTACGACAAAAGGCTTAAAGAACTACTTAGCCAGCTGAACTATAACATAGACGAGCAATTACTAATCCAATGGTTTGTTGCGGGAATTATTCAAAATATCTAGATGCATATTAGACTGGACACATTTAATACCTATGAAGATGCACTTACAAAGGCATTATAAGTCGAAATGGATGGGGACTACCCGGTGCACCCTATTGATAACCGTATTGAGGAACAATTGGAGATAATGCAAAAATCGCTACGAGATCTAAACCTCAAAGGCCAATACGTCTGGTTTACAAAATGGTAAACAACTGGGCACACTAAAGATAATTGCCGGCAAAAAATTAGTCGACAAGATGTATGCTTCGTTCAGTCAAAATGCTTTTGCTACATCTTCTAGGAGCATAGTCTACACGCGACAAAATATTGTTCGTACAATATGAAGAATGAAAAATATTCCTGGTGTGCAATATGCGATGTCAAAATCCATGCAACAACTGACTGTCACCTAAATTTGAAGAAACGACATAACTACCATGCGGTCTACCAAACAAACGTTGTTGTGTAGAATAATAACGATAAAAATCCAGGGAATAACAATGACTAGAATGAATAGAGCAATCAAAGATATGAAGCCTGAAGGTATGAGCATCAATATGATAAAAATCGATGTGGGGGATATGCAGGTCAAGGCCGATTCTTTGGGAATCATGAAAACAGACTACAAACGACCGATCCAGTGTTATATGTGCTTGAACTAAGGACATCGACATGTTGACTATCCATACAAAGATTGAACCGACCTAAATTTTTGTACTAGTTGTGGTGCTGGTGATCACTCTTTAGAGGATTTTCCCACCATGCTAGACAAAATCAATAAAAAGAAGAATTTTAACGTCTTGTCGAGTGTCCAAAAATGTGATGTTATTCATACAAATAATTTGCAAATAGTCACTAGACAAGGTACTAAAATTGGCAATAACAATCCTAGAATAAGCAAGATAAAGAATAAAGATTACTATCCTAATATTGTCACACAAAAGAAATTATAGAACGATGCATCGAACATTTTTCAAGAATTAGCTACACAGGCAAAAAATGATGATACTCGACAAAAGATATCTCACGAATTAATTAATCTAATACAAAATGATAATTCTGTTGCACAATTTTATGACTTATTATATAATATCAAGAACAAATCTGGCACGGACAAACAAGCTAAAAGCATTTGCAGCTTAAACCAAAAATATAAAAGTGACGTTGACCCACTTGTTGACTTAGAAATCGAACGATACCATGTCTGATAAGTCGTTCTCAACTTCAGATCTCAGGTAAACATTATGAGAAGAGATACATAGGAACAACTAGGCAGACCTCGACTCAGTGAATCGGGAATATATTTAAAACTAGCTGACCAAGGACTCAATGAAACAATTGGTGTTTGGCGGAATGTCAACACGACCATAAAATTTATTACCACAAAAGTTGATTTCGAAATCATTAACCCTAAGGAAGCATCCAACTCCTTTCCAACCTTAGTGGGTCGGCCATGGGGTCCAAAGATGAAGGAATCGATTTCAATGGATAAAGAAAGGATAAAACTTAAAGGAAATGGGAAGAAAGTAATTTTCCATATTCATCCTTTACAAGGTGAATCATGGACAAAACCCATAGACTAAGAAGTCGATGTCCGACAGCTATATCAAATACAAAACAATGAATATTATGTCGGACCAAATATATATGGAGAACTTCATTTGGGAAATCCAGACTCGGTTGGTTATAACTCAGATGCAGAATTATACGACTGGGAAATGGAAAACTATGAACTAAAAGTAAGATAGTGCTGGACCATTCAGGCCATTCCGAAAAACATACACTCCAATGTTTCTCTATGTCCATAACACCAAAAATATTCGAAAGAAAAGTTAAGGAATACCCTTCTTTAGCGTCAATCAAAATAGAAAGCATACTATCACTTCGGTATAAAGAGAGGAAATCACTACTCCTTCATATTGAAAAAGTATCCAAAAACATAGGTGAACACAACTGACTTCAAAGCCTGGTCGAAACATTTACGGGTCAAGTTGCTCAATGATGGGATACCCACTAGTCGAGACTACAAATGTGGCTGACGGATTCAACGTATTTTGTCGAAATATTTGAAGGAAGGAAGCTAACAAATCAGGCACAAATACTAGTCTTTACACAAGGTCAGGACCCTAAAAACACATAAGTATATGTGAAAAAGAGTGGAAAAGACTTGGTTATGAAGATGAGAAAATATGGCCGCACCTATTTCCATCAACACTAGATGATCTACCAAATAAGTGGTACAAGATGGAGGAAGCACGAGGTGAAACATTCTTATGGAACGAACTTAAAGAAAATTTCATCAAAGAATTCAAGTTTATACCAGAAGATGGCCAACTAGTCGAAGCTACAAACAGATAAAAACATTCCTAAAATCGACTGTTAATAACAGTTCAACAGAAACCCACAGCCGACCGAAAGCATCATGTCATAATATTCGTTCAAATAAAATACCACAGCTGACAATACTTTGACTAGAAACCGAGCGTACAAATGGAAAAATATTTCAATGTAAATATGACCATCTAGAAACTACGAAACCAATTAGAACAATATTCAAGGTCGAATCAATCGAAAAAGAAGAACCTGAACAGATGACAACAAAAGACTTCCCAGCGTCATTTTCACAATTCAAGGAAGGAAGTCGACAAATTAACGAAACCAAGGTACCAAAATGGATGGATGCAAAGGTTAAAACAAAAGAAGTCGACATCTCTAATGATAATAGACCAAAAATAGCAAGAATCAGAGATTACTGGAATGAGGAGAAAACAACATAAATAGTTAACCTACTAAAATAATTTCAGGAGGTCTTCACACGAGATTATAAAGACCTTAAAGCTTTAGTTCAGAAAATGGGTGAACTGAAAACCGATATTAAACTCAATGTAAGACCCGTAAAGAAACGACCTTACAAACTTGCTCATAAATATAGAGAGATGGTGAAAAAAGAGATTGACAATATGCCAGCGGCTGTAATTATCTACCCTTTCGACCAGTCAGAATGGGTAAGCCCAATGGTCGTACAACCAAAGAAGCATGACCTGACAATATTGAGAATTTGTGTAGATATTTGTGAGCTAAACAAAGTCACCCTGGCAGACCCATTCCCAACTCCTTTTGCAGATTAAATTCTTAATGAAGTTGCAGGACATGAATGATATTCATTTACAGATGGCTTCGCAGGGTATAATCAAGTACTGATTGCTAAGGAGGATCAAAAGAAAACAACATTTGTGTGTGAATTTGGCTCATTTTCTCACAAAGTCATGTCGTTTGGTCTTTAAAATGCACCAGTTGTATTCTCAAGAATAGTGGTTAAAGCATTCCGGGAATATATTTACAAAACAATGGTTATATATTTCGACGATTGGATGATTTATTCAATGTTAAAAGATCACTGCAAATGGATAAGGCTAATGTTAAAAAGATGCCGACAAATTCAACTATCACTTAATATAAAGAAATGTATTTTTGTAACCCCTATAGGAATTATACTAGGGCACATCGTATGCAAAGAGGGTATCAAGGTCGATTTCGCAAAAATCAAAATCATTCTCTACTTGAAACCTCCAGTTAACCCAAAACAAGTCAGAGCTTTATTGGGGCATACATGCTACTACAGGAAATTTATTCGTCATTATTCAGATATGACATATCCTCTATAATAGTTACTAAAAGAAAATCAAGAATATGAATGGACTGAAGAATGCGATGCAGCATTCGACACTTTAAAGAAAAAACTAGTCAAAGCACCTATTCTCTAATTTCCAAATTGGTCAGTAAAATTTCATGTACACGTCGACACATCCGGCATAGAAATCAGTGCAATACTGACACAACCAGGAGATGAGAGGATGGATTATCCAATTGTATACAGTAGCAGAAAATTGAAAAAATCCAAACGTAATTACTCCACGACAGAAAGAGAAGCACTAGGAATGGTCTTCGCACTTCAAAAGTATAGACACTATTTGCTAGCTAACCCTTTTATGTTTTAAACCGATCACCAAGCATTGAAATATCTAGTAAATAAGCTTCTACATCATGGAAGAATCCATCGTTGGATACTATTATTTCAGGAATTTGAGTTTGAAGGTGTAGTTTGACTATGAAAATTAAATGTCGGACCCAACCACTTGTCGAGAATCGACACAGGGGAGGATCCGACAAGAGTCGAAGATGGCCTACCAGATGTACAACTGTTTAGAGCAGAAGTTGTACCTGCCGAACTAGAAAAAAATATTCAATTATTAGAAAATGGAAAAGCACTAGAAGGAATGAGTGCCAAAAAGAAGAAAATTTTAGCAATGAAAGCTACACCTTATAGCCTAATAAACAGGTTCCTATATAAAATGGGCTTAGATGAGGTACTTCGTCGATGTGTTCTAGAGCATGAAAGAGAAAGTATAATGCATGAAGCACATTATGGCCCAGCTGGAGGACATTTCCAATCTGACACGACTGCTAAGAAAATCCAGCAGCCAGGATTATGGTGGCCGACATTATACCGAGAATGTCAAAAATTTGCCAGTAAATGTGACCATTGCCAACGATTGGGTCAGCCTATACCAAGCATTGAGACGACCTTAATATTAGTAAACCCAAATTTAACATTTGAAATTTGGGCAATCGACTTTATAGGACCATTCCCAATACCTGCTAGAAGGATAGGAGCGCGCTATATTATAACAGCAGTCGAATACGTTACTGAGTGGGCAGAAGCAGAACCTGTTGAAACATGCTCTAGTGAAGTAGCAGCAAAATTTATATATGAAAATATTTTACCAGATTTGGTTTTCCATTGACCTTAATCACCGTTCAGGGGTCACACTTTATTAACAAAACTATTGCATCTTTAACATACCAGTTTAAAATAGAACATAGAAGGAGCACAACCTACCATCCTCAGTCCAATGGTGCAATTGAAGCATTCAACAAAACTTTGACAAGAGGCTTAAACAAAATATGCAATATAGAAAAAGATGATTGGGATGAGAAAATTACTGTTGTCCTATGGGCATACAGAATGACGTACAAATAGTCGACAGATCAAACACCATTTCGACTTGTTTATGGCCAAGAAGTAGTCGTCCCTCTACACTTTCGACAACAAACACCAATAATTGTTGGAATATTGCACATTGATGTCGAAGAGGCTAAGAAATAATGATTAATGCAACTAGCTAAGCTAGAGGAACCTATCGAAATGGTTGACCATATAGAATATGTCAAGCCCAACAAACTTGTCGACTCACCACCAGTGGTAGAAAAACCTCTACTAGAAGATATTATCCCAAACCCTCCATCGACTTCAGAACAACTACCATCGCCTACACCTCCTTCAGTCACACTTCCCTCCTCCACACCGCCTTCACTTATACTGTAATACCCCAGTTTTGACCCCGTTTGCATTTAAATAAAATGATGTAAATAATGATGGTGTGGAGCTAGGAAAAAGACCCACCATTGATTTAGTGTTTATATTTCGACAATTATGGTTGAGCCGATGGTATTTTATGCTAGATAAATATTTAAAAAAAGATGGACATCATGTTAAATTGTAATTTTTAATTAAAACCCACATTCAGCTATGTCAACACAACTAAATGAGATGGGGGCATGATTTTTCCTAAGGATGAGGGAGTGGGGGATTGGAAGAGTGGAGAAATTCGAATTGGGAAGAGCCCCACTTTGGGAAAAACGTTTTTTGAATTTCTTGGGCAAGAAAACACCAAAAACAACCACTTTTCCCTCATGCGGCAACGTTTAACCTTCCCTCATGATTTGGATTGAACAAAACGTTTTCGGAAACCCAATTGGGAATTCACGCAACAACAAGAAAGAAAAAACAATTATGAGTCTGACCCTTTCATGAATTTCTCCTGTTCGACGATCTGAATCCTTCACGTTTTTTGTTTCTGTGTTATGATTTTTCCCCTGTTCGGCAATTTTGTTCTCTTTCACATTTTTCTCTTGTCTGCTAGTTGTTTTCTTGAACACGATTTCCTTGAATCCAATTTTGTGTCTTTGAATTCAAAGACCGGCAACGTTTTTGTTTTAGTATTTTGCAGCAATTGCTCTGGCACCGGCAATGTTCAGAAATTCATAAATTTCTGTGTGTGTATGCAATCGCTGGCGTCTGCTACATTTTGATAAATCCATGTTTGGATTGATATCACTGCGTATGCATCCACGTTTGGCATTTGAATTGATTGAAGGAATGGAAAAAGAGTCTAGACTTGCTTGATAAACCTAGTGTGTGAAAGAACCTCATAGACCAATCTAGAAGGTTAGTTTTCTTCTTTGCATGCCCTGAATAGCATTGGAAGGGAAGGTATGGCCTGAGGGATTGTGTAGAAGAGAAGGGAATGTTTCCTTGTGTTGGGTGTGTAACTTTTTAGAAATCAGGCTAGATTCAGTGTGGGTGTTCATAGCTCTGTGGTTGAGCTCACTAGCTTAGCAGTCAGTCTTTCCACCTCCTTGGCAGCCTGATAAACCCAACTGGAAGGATGGCTTGGCTAGTAGCCTGATAAACCCATATGTTGGATTGGTTGTGTCTCATGTGAATTTGGCTAAGAGTCAACCACTGCCTATGTAAGTCTGATAAACCCAACTGTGTTGGCTTGACTAAGTTGTATTGTATCTTTGGCTATGGGGAAAGTCTGCTATTGTTCCTTATTCCTTGGGGAAAATCATTCCCAGCTCGGGGGTGGCAGTGTTGCTGAGAGATTAAAGAGCACATTGGCCTATGGTTGGTGGAACGTTGCAACGACATAGCTGGTTGCGGGACAAGCTTCTCCAAAGATAAGTATTCTTGTTTATTTAAGTTCTGCAACTGTATTTGCTTATGAATTATTATGAAATTATCATGAATGTGTCGAATGCATGATTTGCTTCCATTGTATATATATGTACATTATTTTGTGCATCTGTGTATTTATATGCTTTAAGTTGAATGCATTTATATATATGTATCATGTTCACGGGGGCTTAGATTTCCCGGGTTGATAGATGTTTTCGTGTCCTCTTTGCCGAGTAAGGGTTGGGGATGTGACATATACCACCAGCTACTGTCCCCCTCCCTGAAACATGGTTAGTAAACCCCGACATACCAAGCAGTGCCATAGAATAACCACAGACTGTTCCATCACCAATAGAAGCAGTTGAAGCACATAATAGAGAGCAAGAGCGACGAAGAAGAAAAGAAAGAAAAGAGAGAAAGGAAAAATAAAATGAGCAACAAAAGTAGATACAGTTGACACAACAACAGATACCATCAGTGATTCACCTGACCCAGTTAGGATCGACCACAACATTGTAAATGCAAAAGATCGGAGATGAAGAGTTGAACCAAATGGCGGAAGCCCTAAATAAAGAATCAAGACTAAGAAAAGAAACAAGAAAGGAACAAATTGAAAAATTCAAGACAGAACAAATGGAATTTCTAACAATATGCAGGGATTTGGCAAGACAAGTCATACCATTACCAGGACGAGTCGAGACCGATAGACCATTGGAATAAGCATACCAACTGTTTGAAAGTGTCGTGTTGATCTTCCAAACACAATTACAGGCAAAGAAGGAAGAACAGGAAGAAGAGACCTTTTTTATTATTGAAAAATCAGTATACAACATTCTCTGCAACTCACAATTCATTAAAGGAGCATATCACAGAGTCTATCGTCACAGAGGAAGTCCTAAGAAATTGGTTTACATATTATGGCCAAGTTTTTCAATAGGTCCGGGAGACTTATGAGCACATCAAGTCACTGCAGAGCTGACGAGGAATTACAGAAGCAATGGAAAAGACAGTTTAGGACCAACTTGTGTTAGAGATAGAAAAGTTGGACAAATTAGAAAAACAAGAACACCAATGGATCAGTCAAGCCAATTCCAACCTCGACATCCTCGATAAGATACGTCCACATATGTGAAGACTGCTTGACACTGTCGACGAAAAAGCACAATTCCTGGGACCTGACATGAACAACATTGTCGACTTACACATACAACAAAAAATGGAGAACTTGTTGAGTCTCACAACCCTGACTATCGACATCCAGAAATCACTCCGCACTTGGGAGTAGTTCTAGCACCAATTATAAATTACCGCAGAAACAATCATGGAAATCTACATACGTAAGAAAACATCAATCAGGTAGCACAGTCCATGACAAAACACTACTCAAGACAGGAATTTCGGCATCTCCCTGTTTTTTTGGGATGAAGAAAGATTTTGTTCCTAGGGGAGATGTTGGACGAGTTAGTCGTCTTATCTGACTAGACTCACTAGTTGACTAATTATAGATTAAGTCGACCTCATAGGTCATGTCGGTTGGTTGAACCAACAGGTAGTTATTATAATTGTTTTGTAAATATATATATAGGTTGTTGAGACAAATAGATACTTGGTTCGGTTTATTATATGAATGCACATGTGTATTGAGTAATATAATATGTTATTTTGTCTACCATTCTTGTCTCTTGCATCTGTTATGTTAATATGATTCTTTATGTGTATTACTAGTAACCTTGCAATCTGATTGATTACAACACTAACACAAGTTCCTGTTGAGATAGAAGGACTCAGGACCTATGCATCTTTTGAAGTAATAGACATTATTTATGATATAAATTTGTATCCCGTGCATCTGGGGATCAACTGGGCTATTAACAATCAAACCATTATAAATTTCAAGAAAAAAGATATTAACATTTGAGGATGTAGAGCTAAGGGTGTCCGCGCCAATTGATCCTCTGGAAGGCCAGAGATATGTCGAACAAGTAAAGATCGAAGGACAAGATGGATATCTGGATCATATCTACAACATCACTTATGCGATGGATGACTATGTTAATCCAACAGCTGATGGGAAAATCAATTGGAGAAGCATTAGTTCCTGCTCGTCAGATTCAAGAGAAGCTCTAGAAGACTGGAAAAACCGACTACATGAATTATCAATGCGAAAATGCACAAGAATCACAAAATCTGGGTGACAGGTAGGTAATGAGGTATGTAATATACCTACCTATGAAGATTTTCCTATCTTGGAATCTTATCTTACAAAGTTTGAAGAGAAAGTATATGAACCTCGACGCTTGTTAGCCCTAGATTTTACATTGAAGACTACACTTGCAAGATGGTGGGTTTCTCATAAGCAGTCTATTTCAGAATGGCCTCACTCTCAAAGATTGCTAGAAGTATGATTTGGAGAAGAAGTGATCTATACTCATAAAAAATATACAGGACTGACTAATCTTGTCGATCATATTGAGTATTTTTGCACGACATGGGAGGAACATCCGCAATAGGAATGGGTTCATAGGTCCGTACACGCTTTGGACATGATACTAAGAAACTTGTATACGTTAGTTGAGATGCGACGAGGAACAATTGAGTGAGATGAGCTAGATTCCAGTTTCACACATACATTTGAATTTACTGATGATCATCCTTCAATTGATGATGCTCTACAAGTAATCAAAACTAAGATCTTTGAAGATCTTCTTGTGTCAATGACAAGTTTCCATCAGTGCAGTGCAACAGTTTAGCATTGGATGGAGTGCTACAATATAATATGTGAAACTGATGATGATGATCCATGCAAAATAAATATTCATGATTCTGAAGGAACTGGCGTCGTGGAATGGTCAGGTATATCAAGTGACAAGTTTCTGAAAGTAAATATTGGTTTTCCAAAGAATATGAAAGTTGCCAATATTAGAAACTACTGGGATGATGATACCATAGGAAATATTACAAACCTATTGCATGAGTTTCAAGATCTGTTCCCCACTAAATTTTCAGAATTAAAGGGAATTGTTGGAGATATCAGAAAAATGAAGGTTCCCTTGAATCCCGACGTAAAACCTATCAACCAGCGACCATACAAACTCAATCCAATATACAAAGAAGCATTCAAGATATAGTTAGACAGAATGTTAGATGCGGGCATTATAGAATCTATCGAGGAATATGAATGGATTGGTCCTATGGTAGTGCAAGACAAGAAAACAGGTGAAATTTGTATCTATGTCGAATTGAGAAAGTTGAATGATGCCTACCTAAATGATCCATTTTCAACCCCATTTACATATGAAGTATTGGAGAGCGTCGGAGTACAAGAATATATTCATTTACTGATAGGTTCTCTGGTTACCATCGTATCATGATTGCATAGGAAGATCGGTACAAAAAAACCTTTGCGGTGGAATGGGGATGTTTACAGTTTAAGATAATGCCCTTTGGACTAAAGAATGCTCCATCTATTTTTTCTAGAATAGTTGTAGATGCTTTCAAATACTTCATCCATAAATCTCTTGAAGTATACTTTGATGACTGGGCGATAATTGGGCTGGTAAAATATCACATTAAGAGTCTTAGAATGATGCTCGACCGGTGTCGACAGTTCCATATTTCCATTAATTTAAAGAAGTGCATTTTTCCCCTTTTGGAATCTTGCGAGGTCATGTGGTTTTTCACGAGGGAATATTGATGGATCCTGCCAAGATTGTGATTATTTTTTATCTACCACCATCCTTGATAGTGAAACAATTGAGAACTACCTTGGTACATACAGGGTATTACAGAAAGTTCATCAAAAGATATGCAGAGGTTATAGACCCTATGGAAAAATTGTTGAAGAAAGATATCAAGTTTCAATGGAATGATCAATGACAAGAAAGTCTAGATGTTCTTAAAAATAAGATGGTCGCAACACCTATATTGGTTTTTCTAGACTGAAAAATAAAAAATAAAAATAAAAATTCATTTACATGTTGATCCGTCGTCTGTCGTGGTGGGTGTTGTACTTGTGCAGCTAGGTGAAGGTTCTATTGATCATCCTATCCCATTTTCTAGTAGAAAATTGTCAACAACATAAAAGAACTATACCATGATAGAAAGATAAGGACTCGTTATGGTATATGCTCTACAATATTTTCAACATTATTTGTTGGGAGGACACTTCAAGATGTATACAGACCATTTTGCATTGAAATATTTGGTTAATAAGCTAGTGTTCGGGGGGATATTTTTCGATGGATTCTCCTATTTCAAGAGTTTGAATTTGAAATTAGTGTCAAGTTGGGTCGACTAAATTCAGGATTGGACCATCTGTCAAGGCTAGAAAGTAGAGAAGAGCCTGGTAATCTCAATGATAGAATTCCTGACTCACAACTATTTGTAGTCAAGATGTTTGATGATCACTACGAAGATATTGTACATATATTAACTACAGGATATGCACCAGAAGGATTCAGTACAACACAGAAGAAACAATCAGTTTTAAAAGCTACAAATTTCCTGTTGATCCTTGGACAATTGTACAAGATGGGACTAGATGAAATATTTTGTCATTATGTCTTGGAACATGAGAAACCGATGGTGATGAATGAAGCACATGTTTTTGTCATAGGAGGCCATTAAGCAAGAAAAGAAACAGTGCGCAAGATATTGCAAGGAGGATTGTGGTGGCCTAATTTGCATGCAAACACTAGAGATTATTGTCGTAGATGTGATATCTGATAAAGAATAGGAAAACCATCGCGACGAGATGAGATGTCGCTAGTACCACAGGTGACTTTACATGAATTTGAAAAATGAGCTGTTGATTTTGTGGGTCCTATTAATCTGCCAAGAAAAAGAACATATGCACGTTGTATAATCATTATGACAAACTACTTAAACAGATGGGCTGAAGCAGTGCTAGTAAAGGATTGTACTGTTGGGATTGCTACAAAATTTCTATTCGAACATGTAGTAACCTGATTTGGAAGCCCAAAGATTATGAGAAGAGATCAAGGCACACATTTTGTAAATCGACTGATTGACAAATTAACTGAGGAATATCAAATTCAACACCGAAAGACAACACCATATCACCCATAAGAGAATGGTGTTGTTGAAGCATTCAATCATATTTTTGAGAATGCATTGACAAAAATATGTAATGTTCAGAGGGATGATTGGGATAAAAAAAAACCTGCGGCATTATGGGGTTATTGCACAACATGTAAAAAGTTGGCGAGATAAACTCCATTTAGATTGGTTTATGGACAAGAAGTTTTCGTGCCACTAGAATATATTGCACCCAGTCTAAGGATAGTTGCGATTACTGAGATGACTGATGTTGGTGAAATAGATGAAAGATTGTTGCAACTGGTGTAATTAGAAGAAGATCGCTTTGTCACATGCTATCATCAGAATGTCAAGAAGGAGCAACAGAAATCTTGCATGACAATCACACTAAGTTTAAGCAGTTCCATATTAGAGATCTTGTTCTCCTATATGATAGTAATTTATTTAAGCATATTAAAAATATTCGAAGACATTGGTTGGGACCATATGTTGTCATTTATATCACTAAGGGAGATACAATATAGTTATAGAAGTTAGATGGTACACCCTTCAAGGGGTTAGTGAATGGGAATCGGCTAAATCCTTATTAGGATAGTCTCTCTATGGGCAACTGATAATTCAAAAAAAATTAAAAAAAAAATTTATGAGTGTTTTGAAGAAAAAAAAGAACTGTTGTCGTCGACTATATGCCTGTCACAAAGGAATAATTGTTGTCACAGGCTATATGTCTATCGCAAGAGAAGAATTGTTGTCGCACGATGTATTTTTGTCGCAAGTGACAGTTGGATGACAATTAATTTAAAGTAACGGGAGATTTCAGCAGCATGTTTTTTTTGTCACGTCTGTCATTAATGCACAATAACTACCGTTGAATTGACATGCAAAGTGAACATTTGATTGGAGGTTTCATTGAAATGATTAGAAATATTGCTCCATGTGATAGAATTCACCGCCACCACTTTCCATTTATTGTAGGATCGTGCAGGAAAACATGTTTTCGCATCCATCAACCTACTTCATCTTCGTGTCGGAACTTGGTCATTCCATTGCATCCAACTGAATGACTTCTTGCGTTGAACTGTATGTCTGCAACCAATTGAGTCGAAGTTTTTTTCTCATAGCATGGTCATTTTTGTTTCAAGCATAAGCATTGTTCCAAAATCAGGCATGGAGATTATGTCGCCTACACTTAATAGGAAAAAAAATCAGAAGTTGTCTCTCAACCGATGTCGTTTGTAGAAATTGTTTTACATTCTGAGTAGCCTACCCATCAAGAAGAAAATGGCATGGCCACAAAACTGGTCTCAAACAAAGAACAACATCTCCACATGACGTTGAAGCAACATGATCTATGTCGGCCAACTTGTTTCCTGATTATGTTCCGCCAAGGCAAATGGAGGCACTTAAAGTTGTTGTTGGCAACAATGCCAAATATCAGCTGGTAAAGCCAGCCAGCCCACAAGGAGTCCATGTGATGATGGACATTCTCCCACATTTGAAGAAGATGGGGTTTATCGACTATCACCTGCGAAAGTTCCCTGAACTCGAGATGAAGTGGTATATGAACATTGTCCGAGAGAATAAGGATGGTCCTATTCACATGGTCACGATGGATTGAGCTAGAGGATTGCATAAATATGGATTGTTGTCGTTGATGCATATGCCACATTTTGGTCGCACAGAATAAGTGGATACATACGTGAAGCAACTATTGGTATGTTTCATGGAGGATTCCTATGGCTAGACAGAAAACATCAATAGACCTTGAGTTGATAACATCCATCACAAGACTTCCTCTTGAAGGGGTTGACCCAACGCCCTTATTCCTTAGAAAGGACTAGGATATAACCCTTACCAATAGGACGAAGGAGAAATATAATATATCCAGAGATAAGAGAGGCTTTGTCATCGCCTCTATTAATGACACTGTTGTTCGGTACGCCGCCAAATTTTAATCTAGCAAGATGTTGAGGAAGATGTGACCGAACCAATGCACCACCAGAACAATTGTTGTGATAGAACAAGGTGCAGCGAGCATCTAGATGAACTAGTTGGCCTATTTGTTGAATGAATTGTTTGCAGATGCGCAAGAAAAGAGTAATCCCTTTAATTATTCGTGGCTTTTGATTTTAATTCCATTTGTTGAATGGGAAGAATTGTCAAAATACCAATGGGTAGATGTCCCTGTACCATGTTGAGGAGAAAGATACTAGAATCTATGATACAACAAGGACAATCCACAATGGAAAAAGAGATAACAACGTTGAATTTTATTTGCAACGTGAGGCACTTAGGTATTATATTTGAAAACATGAAAGAATAACAAAGGAGACTATCAAACGGTTTCGCAACATCATTAGATTTATGGTCGTGTCTCATCATATATTTCTAGAGCCGCTACTAGAAGCACGAAACCAGTGGCTAGCTACGCAATTTCATCTATCTAGTGAAGAGATTGAAACAATTGTTCAGGATTGGCTTGAAGAATGGAGACAACTTGTCATAGATGATCAAATCTCTACATAAATTGAGTCGCAACAGGATGACACCTCAGAGAAGCGAAATGGAAATTAGGGAGGAGATCCATCAGAAGAAAAATCCCATGAATCTCTCCCTATGACAGTAAAAATGAATCCAATGCGACCCTGACAGATCCAGAATTTGGGAAAAGAGAAAATTATATGAAACTTATGAGATGATTCACAAGAAGAGGAAGACTGACACGACAACTGGAATCGTTGGTCTTACAAATGATGACTACAACCTTATTTCTATCGAATGGAGGAAGTACATGAAAGTTGCAAAAATATGGATGAACGACACACTCAATTGGTAAGAAACATTACATATTTAATGCAAATGCTTTTTACTGCAGTAAAGGAATTTAGAGTAGTGGTCAAGTGGGAGTTGTATTTGACTGTGTCACAGGAATAAGTAGGCCCATCTGAAGAGCGACCTGTTGAAGTACCATCGACGCCTACACAAAGAAAAATTCAAGTGATTTCTAAATAAATTGACTTAGGAACACTGAAACACAATGTCGTGATCAAGGACATTGATCATGTAAATTTTAATTTTTCTGTAGTACCAATGTATCTACTGCACACTATTTAGCAGGCTGCATTAGAGGAAATGAATACAAGAGAGCGTGAGAATAAATTCAAGGAGACATAGAAAAAACCAAAAACTTGGTAGGATGAAAGGAAGTGACTGGATGAATTTGTTATGCTTACTTGCAGTAATTTCGTTGATGAAGGGATTACACCTGAAAATTTTTCCGAGGCCAAAATTTTCCGACTTTGTGATTTATATGAAAACCTCTACAAATGAGTTGTAGAGCTGAAAATAAAGATAACTATCAGTGCACCTCCTGAGGTATTGGAATCCAGATGAAATGAAGTAAAGGAAATTGCGTAGAAAATTCAGGCGGTCGAATCACTTTGTGCCAAGGCATATGAACAGGTTTCTCAATCATGAGAATCCTTGATAGTTGACATAGATCCAGAGTAGGTAATAGAGCAACTTCATATGGATGAACAAAATTTTAATAACCTGAAGAATGAATTGAAGAAGTTTCCAATAGTGGAAAATATGAGTAAGGTTGTCGAGCTTAAAAGATTACAGCAACAAGTAGTTGGATTGTAGACACAACAGCAACAAAGAAAAGATCATGTCGCATAGCTATAGAGGGAAACATAAAATTCTATAGGAACAATCCACCTAATTCATGAAAATATGTGACATGCACTGGGTGCGACGAAAGTAGCATCTTAGGAACATATCAGTTCCAAACTTGGGGAACAACTGCAGAAACTCTAGGAAGAGGTGTGACAAGAAGCAGAAGTCGTAATGTAGATATGTCAAATTTTTCAAAACAAGATTGCACCAATAGAAATTTTGGACTAATTTGGCTCAGGATGAGCCACATCTGAGTGTTGGGGGCAGGTTGTCCCAAGGAAAAGATAAAAAAAATCTTTTTCAGAAAGATGAAGATTCTGGTTGCAAGATGAGTAAAGATCATGACAAAAGAAGTTGCGATAAAAGAGGAGAAAAGAAAGTCGAAGCGAGGAGTTGGACCTATTTTTGGTAAAGAGTTAGTTAGACTAATATTCTACTTTTGGGAATAAAGCATGATTGTAAATTGGGTCAATAGTGCTTATTTTAGACGTAATGGGATGTGTTAAATTAGTATTACACCATGTCGATTAATAGTTGAGAATCAATCAATGGGTAAAACAAGAATTGTAAAAGCCTATAAATTCGATCCAAGTTGTGTGCGGACGATAGATTATAGAGAGTAGAGAAAATGGAAGAATAGAACATAATAGAAAAATAAGAGCAGTAAAGAGAGAAAGACAGAAACCAGAGAGCATGAGAGGAGTAAGGAATTCATTGATTGTAAATAGTATATAAAGAAGAGTCTACAGGATGTGTGCACAAACAAAAGGCGTTCAAATACTACTCATGCCATATGAAGAGCGTCTTTGTGGTTTTTCCCATATGGGTTTACATGTTAAACTCTGTGTCTTTGTGTCTTTGATAAAAATGTCTATGGTTGAATGAATATCTTTCATGAATGAATCTGTTAAGCATGTAGCTCATCTAAATGATGTAAATGGTATGAAATTTTAGTGTGTTTTTAATAATAGAGACTATATGTTGTATATGTATGTCGATGGATCAATATGTTATATTATTTAATGATGTATGTATGAAGACAAAAATCTATTCCCTAGTTTTGATCAAATGAACTGATGGTGCTAAGATAAGAAAAACCCCTGACATCGCCGCAGAAACCTGGTTCTGGAAGTTCCCATAGATATCTCGAGTAAGACCTCATCTGCGTCGCAGGTGTTATCGATTGGGTTATACTCTGTCGAGTTGATATCTTGGTATTTGTTGACAAACAAGGGATTCGAACCTGGGTCAACCAAAGTCACGCCAACAGCTATTGGATAAGGTAGAAAGAAGGTTAAATGCTTGGTATAACAAATATTTGCTTGAAGGGGAAGTCTTATGTTTGCTAAATAAACTTTAGAGCTCATTTCAAACTATTGGGTGATAGTAGATTTCATCCCAAAAGGTGTCCTTGAGAAGTTAAAATAATTATTTTCATAATCCTTTGGACGTGTAATAAAGAGAGAAGGGGGAAAACTTGGGTTAGATGGAAAAAAATAGCAATCCCAAAAGTACATGGAGGATGGGGTTTGAAAACATGGTTAGCAACTACAAAACATGGTTGGAGGTTAGCAACTACAAAAATCCATTGGCAACAAGTAATTTACAAAATTATATTAAGATTGACAACTTAGAAGTTTGGCTTAGAAAACTTGCATAGTCTTACCACAATGTATTCATAATCTAGAAAGCGATGGCCTTAGACTTCCCTTTGATAAGGAATTGGCATGTCCAAAATATAGGGAAAGGAAATAAAGTAAGGTTTGGCAAGGATTCGTGGATAGGTTATGGGAAAAAGTTCTGACTTTTTGTAAACTAGTTGTATAATATTCTTCGTAAAGGTTTTTAACATTAAGTTAAGTAGCTTACCTTGAACCCTTCACCATTTGGAGGCAAGAGTGGATTTTTCTTTGGATATTGGTTTGTCAGAGTGCGCATTGGAGTGCAAGGATTGCATTTCTTCTCTCATAGTAAGCCATGTTAGATTACAATAGTTTAAGGATGGGCTTATATGATTGAACAATCTAGTCAGTGGACGTTATACTTGAAAGGTTGGTTATCTAGTTCTATGTGAAGGTGAGGATGTGACAAAGATTTAGTGGTGACATAAGGTTTTATAAAGTTACAATCCTCACTAAATGTTAGGATCTTTATGCAGTTGGCCCTTAAACAAAAAGTACTTACTCGTGATAACCTAAAAAAGAGATATAGATCTAGACCAAATAGGTGTTCATTGTGCATAGAGAATTTGTTTATTAATCATTTGTTGATATGGTATCCTCCTATTGCTCAATTCTGGAGGGAAGTTGAGAGTATCACATGTTAGAAATGTGTGTGGGGTGGAGATTCTATTGATGTTTGTTTGAAACCCCGACATGAAAATCCAAATATTAAGTATATAACAATGCCTCTTATAAGAGAATGGGGTGTTTGGATGGAGAGGGATGTTAGCTTGTTTGAGGACATAATAATACCAGTTGTTCAATATTTTTAACAAGGGATAAATATTCAAGGATTTGTTTATTAATCATTTGTTGATATTTTATCCTCCTATTGTTCAATTCTGGAGGGAAGTTGAGAGTATCACATGTTAGAAATGTGTGTTGGGTGGAGATTCTATTGATGTTTGTTTGAAAATCCGACATGAAAATCCAAATATTAAGTATCTAACATTGCCTCTTATAATAGAATGGGGTGTTTGGATGGAGAGGGATGTTAGCTTGTTTGAGGACAAAATAATACCAGTTGTTCAATATTTTTATCAACGGATAAATATTCTTATCTATTACAATCAAACAAAATTTAATAATCTTACAAGACATGTGGTTGTTGAAGAGATCAACATGGTTCATCCATGGGATTAGTTCGATGGTGTATTACAAGGGGAACCACAATTTAGTGCGATAGGTGGGATCTTGTATTTAAATTATTCCCACTTGCTAAACTTTATATATGTTCTTGGTAGAGGGGTTAATAATTATGTTGAATTGATGGCCTTGAAGTTAACATTAATACTTTTGGTAGAAAAATTTGTTTGCATTTTACTAGTATTTGGTAATTCACAAATGGTCATAAATTGGATGAGTAGGAGAAATATATTAGAAATTTCATGTTAAGGCCAATGTTTGAAGAAGTGCATCCAGCCATCTCCTCCAATTTTAACCAACTTTATTTTCACCATGTTTACAGGAAAAGGAATATTTTGGTGGATGGACTTTCAAGGGATGGTTCATCAGTAGATGTTTGTTTTTGGCATATTTGGGAAGTTGTCAATGGGTATTCCATTGAGTTTGGTCACCTTTCAGTGCTATGAAATTCACTTACAATTTTTATTGTGGGTGACCTAGTTACTATGTTGTTGGAAAACTTCTGACTTCAGTTCTGTTTTTTAAGAATGTTGAAGTTGTTTATGATGATGTTTTATATATTTTTTGTCGAAAAAGTATAATAAGGGGATTCTCTATTTTGTTGGGTGTTCTTCTATTGAGCAATCAATATTTTTGATGTAATAATTTATAATGTGGGTCATGTTTACACTGATCTTCAAGTTGTAGTATACTAAATATTATCTTCCTTTATAAGCATTTAACTTAAGGTTTTAAGACATCAATTTCTCTATCTCTTTGGAGAAATATTGACATGCACTTCTGCATTTTTTTCGTGGCACTTGTGTCATGCACTTATACTAATGAAGAATGTAAATATATCTTCCATATTGAAATTATGATATTTTTTAAACATCAAAATTCTTTTAAATATTCTTTATCAATAAAAGTAATTATTTCAATACAATCTCAATAAATCCAATCGTCATCTCCAAAATGTGTCACAATCATTAATGAATACACAACTCATCAAGAAGACAATAATCAAGGGCAATTTTAGAGATATTGTGTTTTGTTATAAATAGCAGTAATGATGTATCGGTTCTTTTGTTCCAAATGGAATTAATGATATCAATGCTCATCAATTATCGTCTCCTTCAATGTTAATGCACCAACACAATTCAACCTAGTGTATTTATGTGACGAAATTATATGTAAATTTTGATGTCTATACTACAATATTGTTGGCATAGTTGTTACACTTGCATTTAGCAACAACAATAAGAAAAAGTAAACATTGTTTCCTTAACAAGTTTATCTTCCTTTCTAATTGCTTTTGTACTTCAAAAATTTTGCTTTTCTTAGTTAACTTGTAAAATTTTTAACTCTTTAAAAGATGTCAACTTACAAAAATAGCACTTCACTATTCAAATATTACAAGGGCCGTGAAACTTGACCCAAAAGCACCTTCTACTAAGGATTTCAACAAGTACCTACAACATAATCTTAACACCACAAATAAAATTCCTTGAAAATCAATCATTTGAAATCTTGATACTACTATTTAGAGTAAATTTATCTTCAAAAAATAGGAATAGTTTGTATAGTTTGTATAGTCTATACAGAAATAGTTTGTATAGTTTGTATAGTCTGTACAGTGGCACGATTTTCGAAATATGTGCATTTTGTACAGTGGAATGATATTTAAGGTATGTACAGTCAAATCCGTACAGTCTTTTCACTATTGTTTTGGCACAATTCCAAGACAGAATTCTGGTTTTGCGGATGAGATAAGTTGTAATTCTGTTGTTGCACTTTATTTTGCTGAAGAAATAAAAAGGACTCTCTCTAAAATAGGTTTTTCATGTGCAATTCGCCAAAAATATTGTCTAAAATTTTCTGTGTGATTATCCTAAAAAATTTGTCAGTGAGTTTTTCTAGTGTTTCATGTACAATTTGTTTATGAGAAATCAATTCATCTACAACAGAAATGTTTATTGGGTTGGGCATTAAATAATGAGAAAGAGACTTGAAACTGGGGTGGGAAAAGACACTTAAAATTATCATGGTATCAGAGTGAGATTAAAGAAAGGGACATAAATCATATTTATGAATTTTCAGATAGTTAGTGGGTCTTCTTTTGTTAGTGAACAACCTTTGTTGGATTTTAAATTTGCATTGAAATGGCTACTGCATTAAGGTTGCAGGATAAGCTTGATGGGGCTAGGAATTTTGTCCCATGGAAAGATAGGATAGTGCTTATATTGGAGGAAAATGAACTTTGAGATGAATTGGTTCATAGTACACAAGAAAATCCAATTCAAGTTGTCGCTTCCACCGATGCACAAGTACTTACAGCCTTCAACAAAAAGGATATAAAAGCTAGAATGATCATTCTAGATATAGTTAAATACCATGTTATCTCACATATTTCAAGCAAATATTGTTCCTATAAGATGTGGGATGCTTTGACCAACTTATACCAGAGATCGAATGAGAATCGAAAAATATTACTATGAGAGAAGTTGAAGAGCACAAGGATGGCTACGTATCAAAATCTAGCTTCTTACCTAACCAGGATATCTTAGGTGAGAGACGAGCTTGTCGGAGTTTGGGAGCAGGTAAATGGCAGTGAGCTAGTGAGGACAGTAGTAACTGGCGTGACAAAGCCATGGACTATTTTTGTGGGATGATTTCATGCAGGATGAGACCCGGAGAGGTCTTGTGCAGGGTAGCTCATCAAATAGTAAGGAGGAAGAAGAGAATGTTACCTTGTCAGCTACAAGGAAGAAGTCCAAGAAGGGAGGGATTAAGCAGCAAAGAGGTTAACAAAAGAAGGACCTAATCAAAGTCAGATGTTATGCATGCAATGCATTTGGATATTATGTTAGCCAATGTCCTAACAAGAAGAGGGGCAAGCAAGAGAAGGAGGAACAAGTTACATCTATAGCAGAGATCCAGAGTTACGCTGCAAAGTTCAAGAAATAATTCTCTCTTGTCACAATTGTTTCGAGTTGTGGCAGTAGCAGACCTGTGGATGCAGGGAAGTGGATAGTCGAGAGTGCATATTGTGAGAACACAACTAGGATGCGAGATGCATTCCTCATTTTAGATATTATTCCATAGTAGCTCGTACATGATAGAGAGGGCACATTTTATGCAGTCAGAGAGATGGGATGAGTACGACTCCAGCTAGAGTTTGGAGAGATTCTGGAGGTATCAAGAGTGCTCTTTGTTCTAGGGCTAAGAGATAGCAGAACCTCCATTCCATCCTGGGAGGGTACAGGGTATGTAGTGGTGTTCAAGAGTGAACACATATTTATCTAGCCAGTGGTAGTGGATCTAGTTTGATCCATTGATGATTGGTCATCGGAGAAATGGAGAGTATGTGGTGTGAGGTCAGCCTACATCTGGAGGATCTGGGTGGATGACAAGATCAAAGTCTGAGACAAACAAAGAGCATGAAGCTCCAACAATTCATGTGGCGTAGATTAGTCAGTCCTTAGTTCAAAGAGGAGAGATAGATGTTATGAAGACTGCCATGGTATCGGGTATCCAGTCTTCGATTAAAAGGAGTATGCGGGAGGCTACTTCTTCCAGTGTTGGTAGGAGAGTCAGTAGGTATGATGTGTCACTGATAAATGAGCGAGATGAGACTTCTCAACATGAGGCACCATTGCAAAGTACAGGTTCTATAGAGGGACAACTTCTATAGACAGACGAAGCTTCTACAGTGGACAATGTGAGATTAGAGTGTGATTTTGGTGGAGGACAAGCGAGAAATACTTTCCATGGGAAGCAATGAAAAGACATTAAATTTGACATTTCTAGAGAGGAGTTTAGAAAGGGTGGGAATTCTTACATTGTGTTAGAAGCACATCAGCATATTATTACCTTTGGTGGAGAAGCAATTTATCTTCTTCAGGGATAAGTTGGCAATGAGGGAGAATATCTTCCTAGGTAAGAGGGCATGTTGAATTTTTGTACCTAGGAAAGTGTTCCCCTATTTACTTTGTGCCTTCGTCACTAAAAAAAAGGAAAAGTTGCATGACCCTTGTATTATTTACTTGAGATGACTAATTAGTGCACTTTAGATAATAAAGTGTCTTTTTAAATAAATTTAAGTGGAGTTGAGAGGAAAAATATTTAATGTAGAGAAAAGTGATTTTTCTCATCCATTGATGCAAAAACACTAGATCAAATCTGGGCCCTTGATCTAGTGACATTTTAGCTACCCTAGCAAGGTGAAATGAAAAAGACAAGGGAAATAATAAAAGAAGCACCCATTCCTCATTTTGAAACCAAGAGAGTTGGAGAGCAAATTTGAGAGAGTAGAGAGCAATTCGATTTCTTGAGAGGAAAAGAAGAAAAACATAGGAGAGAGAAACAACTTACATGCATAAATTCCTAGAATCTATACAGCAGTTTTGGGCACATTTTTTGAGAAGAAAAATAGTGGCACGCATTTCCAGGAAGCAACACGATTTTCGAGAAAAAAACCCAAAATCGATACAATCTGTACAGTGGCACGATTTTTGAGGTCCGTAGAGTCCATTCATTGTTGTTTTGGCACAACTTCCGAGACAAAATTATGGTTTTGTGGATGAGATAAGTTGTAATTCTGTTGTTGCACTTTATTTTGCTGAAGAAATAAAAAGCTCTCTCTCAAACAGGTTTTCCCCTTGTGGGTTTTTCCTCGACAATTTGCCAAAAATACTGTCTGGAATTTTCGGTGTAATTGTCCTAAAATTTACGTCAGTGAATTTTTCTAATGTTTCATGTATAATTTGATTATGAGAAATCAATTCATCTCAGCGTAAATGTGTATTGGGTTGGGCATTAAATAATGAGCAAGAGACTTGAAACTAGGACGGGAATAGACATTTAAATTTAACACTATCGACTTCAAACATATGGCATTCCAAAATTTTGAACAAAAAAATACTACAATGTCGTTTTAAAAGTGTTGTAGTGTAATAATATAGGAAATATACTTCATAATCATAATACAAATATACTTCCAAGTACAAAATAGCAATGTTGATTTTGTACCTAGGAAAGTGTTTCCCTAGCGACTTTTTCCTAAGTCATAAAAAGGGGAAAATTAAAGTGACTCTTGCAATTAATAACTTGAGATGAGTTTTAATTTTCACTTTGGAGAAAAAAAAATGACTTTTTGATTAATTTACATGAGGTGAGTGAAATTAATTTTGGAGAGAATTAAAAGGAAATTTAATCTTATCCATCCATCTGATTCATTTTGGGCCCTTGGATTAGATGACTATTCGCCTTCCTCATTTAGAAACCAAAAATGCAAGGGTAGGCATTAGAGTATTCATTCTGATTTTTTCCATGAGAGTTGGAGAGCGGAGAAGGAGAAAAATTGCAGATATAGAGCGAAGAGCAAAGGGAACGATTCCCAAGAACGTACAACAACACTGAATTTTTTTTTCGTACAGCATGCATCCTAAGGAAAATTTTGGCAGGAATTTTGAGGTTCGTATAGCAGCATTAATTGTTGTTCTGTGGACCATTGGCATGAATTTCGAGGTAGTTTTCTAGGCATGAATTTCAAGGCAGTCCGTATATATTTATGGGCTTGAAATTCAAGGCAGATCGTACAGTTCGTACGGTTTGTACAATCTGTACAGTACAACATATGGGCACAAAAATCGAGGTCCATACAGTCTGTACGGTACAGTAGTGGACACGAAAAGTGAGGCAGTCCGTACAGTTAGTTTGGCACGATTTCGAGACACCTAGTTGGCATAAATTTTGACTGTAAAATTTCTGGATTCAATCATTTTGTTGAACATTGTGGTTGAGATAAGTTTATCTTTGTTTTTGTTGTACTTTAATTTTATTGCAGAAAATAAAATTCTCTCTCAAGAACAAGTTTTCCCCGAAGGTTGGGGTTTTTCCTATGTCATTTGAACAAAAAATTATGAGTCTGAATTTTCATGTGTGACTGTGTTTTTATGATTTCTCATTAAAATATGTAAAAATTATTCATGTATCTCAGTGATATTTGTTTATGAGAAAATTATCTAATTTGCAGCATAAAGTAAATTGGGTTGGACATTAAACAATGATAAAAATAGTAGTTGAAACTGGGTTGGGGGAATGAGAAAAATTTACATGGTATCAGAGCTTTGTTAGAGAAAGATCAGATTGTTTTACAGAGTGAAAAATTTCAGACTGGCAGTGAATTATTTTGTTAGTGGGCAGAACCTTATTGAGACTTGAACTTTGCATTAAAATGGCTACAGGACTTAGGTTGGAGGATAGGGTAGATGGCGCCATAATTTTTGTTCCATGGAAATCTAGATTTGTGCTTACCTTAGAGGAAAACGAGTTATGGGATGAAGTGGTTCACAATACTACAGCAAATCCTATTGTACTTCCCGCTTCCACCGATTTACAAGCACTTTTTTCCTTCGTCAAGAAGGACATAAAGCTAGAAGGACTATTCTAGATGCAGTTAAAGATCATGTTATCCCTCATATTTCTAGTGAAACCCGTGAATATTAGATGTGGGATGTTTTGAACAGTTTGTTTCAAAGCTCAAATGAGAATAGGGAAATGGTGTTGAGAGAGAAATTGAAGAGTATCAAGATGGCCAAGGCCGAGGGAGTGACTTACTACAATCTCTCAAGTGACAGATGATCTTGCAGCAGTGGGGGAGGATGTTTTTGGCTCAAAGCTACTGCGGACATCTTTGAATGGGGTTGCAAAGCCTTGGGTTGTTTTTGTGGAGGCCATAGTAGCAAGGGAGAAATTTCCCTCTTGGGACAAACTTTGGGATGATTTTTCTCAGGAGAAGACCTAGAGAGGTCTTGTGCAAGGCAACTCTTTTACTAGCAGGGAGGATGAGGAGAATGTGGCTTTGACTACCAAAGGAAAGAAAAAGTTCAAGATGGGGCCCCAAGAAGGGTGGGGCTAAGCAACAGGGTGGACAGAAGAAGGACTTGAGCACTATAAAGTGATTTGTTTGTCAGACGCTTGGGCACTATGCTGGACGGTTCCCACAGAAGAAAAAAACAAGCAGCAACAGACAACAGCTTCAGTAGAGGTTGAGGAGTCTATAGCTAGATTTGAATGAGAGTCTTCTCCCTGTGTTGGGCATGTTTCTAGAGAGAGAGCATCCATCATCACCAGTGCAGACATTGATATTGAAAGGGATTATTCCTTGTTGACTTGTCATTCTTTCAGTGCATCCACCACTAGCAGGTGGTATATTGACAGCGGAGCTTCGATCAACATGGAAGGTGCTCGAGAGATGTTCTTTGAACTTTCACATGAAGAAATAATCCATTTCAATATCCATGGAGGTAGTGTTGGGGGATGACACAGTTATCAGAGTTGTTGGGCATGGGACAATTACATTTCAGAGAGAGTACATGAGTCCCATGACCTTGACGGATGTGTTGTTTGTACTTGGGCTGAAGAATAACTTGATATCAATTTCCATGATCGAGGATAGGGGTCTTGGAGTGTCTTTCCTAGATGAACATGTGCGAGTTTTTCCCAAGACGACGACATCATTTGCTTCTTACACCATTGGAGTCTAATGTGGAAAGTTGTACAAGCTCTTGTTCAAAACTCGACATGCTTTGACACATAGCAGTAGTAGTGAACTCTGTGAGCTATGGCATAGGAGGATGGCTCATCTGCATAATCCGTCTTTGAGGATGTTGAGGGACATGTTTACAGTATTTTTTGAGTTCAACACTAAGCATAGTGATGTATTGAGAGGGTGTGCTTTGGGAAAGCACACCAATACTGCCTTTTCGAGCAGTGATAACTGGTCAGCAATACTACTTGATTTGATACATTCTGATTAGTGTGGTCCTATGTTATATGTTTCTTTGAGAGGTTTTGAGTATTATGTGACATTCATTAATGATCATTCCATGAAGACCTGGATCGAATTCCTAAGGAACAAGAAATCTGAGGAGGTCTTGCATAGGTTCCAAGAGTTCAAAGCTCTTGTGGAGAACCAGACTGGGAGAAGGATTCAGACACTCATATCAGATAACGACATTGAGTATATATCCAATGAGTTCGATGAGTATTGCAAACAGGAGGGAATTCAAAGACAGTTGACAGTACCATACACTACTGAGCAGAATGGAGGAGCAGAAAGGAAGAACCAATCCATTGCTGGAGCAGTGAGAGCCATGTTACATGATCAGCCACTTCCTATCTTTCTTTGGGTAGAGGCATGTAGTACAGTTATATACCTTCAGAATAGGGGTCCCCATCGTGCCTTGGGGAACAAGACTCCTGAGGAGATATTCACAAGCAAGAAGCCTGAGGTGAGTCATTTTCATATATTTGATTCCGTGACTTTTTCACATGTCCCTTCTGAGAAGAGGACAAAGCTTGAGCCCACAACAGAGAGTGGCATCTTTGAGGGGTATGATGATACTTCGAAGGCCTTTCGCATTTATCTTCCTGCCCTGAGGAAGGTTGTTCTTAGGCGGGAAGCGAACTTTGAGGAGGATTGAGCCTTTAGGAAGTCCAAAGAGTCAGTGCAGGAGGAGCAGCGGATTCCCACACCTCAAGAAGCTTCACAGGTACCTACAGTACAAGTGACAGGTTCACAGGTTTCTAGGGTTATTGGACTACATGCTACAGGCACGAGATCTTCAGGTTCAGTGATTCAGCCAACAAGTTCTTCGAGGACAGGTTTTGGTTCTCAAGTCACAGGTTCACCATACATAGCTACTAGATCACAGATTTCACAAGTTGCTAGTTCACCAACTCCTAGTACACAGGTTTCTAGGCCTTCTACTTCTGGGAGTTCTTCAGATGATGACAGACCAATTTGGGATAAACCTTCAAGAGGAAGCCTAAATGGCTTCGTGAGACCCTGAAGGAAGATAAGGATTTTGGAGGACCCAAGGAGCTAGTTATGACTATAGTGATTCCAGATAGGTTGGGTATGGCTTTGGTTGCTAGTATTCATGATTCAGAGTCATCTACTTTTAAGGAGGCCTCTCAACATCATGTTTGGAGAGATGTTATGATGAAAGAGTGTCATTCCATCATAAAGAACGATGTTTGGGAGAATTTATGAGACCTGAGGGGAATTCAGTGGTGACTTATCGATAGATTTACAAGGTAAGGCATGTTGCAAAAAGAAGTGTGAAGAAATACAAGGCTCGGTTTGTGGCGCGGGGGTTTTCACCAATTGCTCGTTATACTTCTATCAGATCATTGATTTCCATTGCTGCGGAAATCGGTTGAAAGATCCATCAAATCAATGTGAAGACTGTGTTTCCCAATGGAATCATACAGGAGGAGGTTTATGTGGAGCAACCACAGGGCTTTGAGATTCATGGGAGAGAATCTCATGTTTGCAGGCTGATGAATGCTTTGTATGGGTTGAAGCAGACTCATCGAGCTTGGTATTCTATGATAGACTCTTACTTACTATCAATGGGTTTTCAAAAGAGTGAGGTTGATCTAAATCTCTACTTCAGCATGGTTGGAGATGACCTGCTCATTCTTTTGTTATATGTGGATTATTTGTTTATCTGAAGGTGATGAGAGACCTATTGTAGTTTGCAAGAGAGATCTTAATTCAGAGTATGAAATGACTAACATTGAATTGATGCGTTATTTTTTGGGATTGGGGGTTTGACAGGATCCTGGTCATATTTTCATGGGGCAAGGAAAGTATGCAGTAGATATTCTAATGATCACAACCTAGAAGAAGCTTCATGCTTCTAAGGGAGAGTTAGTGGATCTTACCTTATATCATGAGCTCATAGGTTCATTGATGTATTTGGTCAACTCTAGAACATATTTGTGTTTTGTGGTAAACACTCTCAGTTAGTTCATTGTGGAGCCTAGGAGAGTGCACTGGGTTGCCACAAAACATGTGTTGAGATACCCTGTAGCTACAGTGGATTATGGTTTGGATTATAGGAGATCGGATGGGGTTACTTTGATTGGCTGCATGGATTTAAATTGGGACATTTGATATTTAGAACATATTGGGACACTCCTTCAGTATTAAAGTCATAAGTCTCATAAAGGAAGCCTTATTTCTTTAGGCTTAAAGTCAACATAAAATTAGAATTGCCAGCATGCAAAAGTGAAGCATAAACCCTAAAAGTGCATGATAATCTATTTTAGAAGGGTTATTGGACTAAAGGAGGTATCTATTATTATTGTTGTTGATCTGGAGTATTTGAGCAGCAGCACGGCGTGCAGCAGCAACAGTTGGGGTTGAAGACAGCATCTTCAGCTAACGAGGGTTCGACAATGAAATATATGCCCTAGTCTCCTTTAGGGTAGGCCATTCAGGTCCACCATCATCTTTCACCTTATTCGTCTGTATCCAGTGATTCAGCGTCCACAGGAATATTGTTTACAGGTTCACGTGTGCCGCTGGGGGAATTAGCTGGAAAAAAAAAACCCAAAGTATTCGCTGGGTCTCTGAATCCCAGTTTATCTTCCGTATACCAGCTTCATCTTCATCATCAGGGTCACTCTACTGCATTGAGTGATCATCATCAGATCTGTGAGGTTGGGGGCGTGAGCAGCATAACAGGTGGATCAATTCGTTAGGCATCTTAGAGGGCTCAAAGCCTCTGCATGCACCGATCATTCTCTTCAGGGAGGAGAGACCACCATTCCTGCAAAGTATTAGTTGGATCAAGCAGTTCCTTCACCAAAAACCTTACCTTTAGCTGGGAGAGGGTTTCCTTTGTTGTTGGGCGTCAACACAAGGAAAGAGCATCATTACCTCACCAATCCAGCTCTATTTGCATGCATCTAATCTCTGGAGTATCATCAGCTTGATTATCAGTGGTAAGTGTTTACCTTCTTTCTACAAATATTTTCCCTAGCTCAACAATAATTTAGGGCCATTAGCACGGAACCTTGCATGCACATTTAAATTCAATATTCTTGCACAACTTGAGTGTACAAGCAAGCCCTAGAATAGTGAAACAATAGAATATCAGTATTGGGGATATTACAGTGGTATTAGAGCATGTTCCTTGCCAGTTGTGGGCTTGAACATGAAAAGTAAATGAATACATACAAAAACACTTTTGTAACCTATAGGAGAAGGAAGAGTATGTACACTGAGGAGCAGGAATTTGAGGATATCCAGTTAGAAGATACCTACTCAGACATGGGCCCAACAGATAAACACTCTGACAGAGGAAAAGGAACGAGAGAAAAGGAAGATATGTTGGAATTTTGTAGCTTGGTGAATGCATTGAATGACCTAGCTGAGGGACAGAATGAAGTATTGCATGCAATAAACAGATTGGCTCTGAAGCCAGAACCAGGTCATAGCAATATACCTCTTTCACCCGTAGATAGAGAATCCACCAGTAGTAGTGGGAAGCATGCTTACACGAATATGCCAAACACACCCCATATATATAACAAACCTTCCATCAGACCTACTATGCCTCATTTCCTGGCAAATGCAGTCGCAGGACCAGTCATGCTGGTAGACCCTAGTGAACCATTCTGAGCTTACTTACATGAGTACAGAGATTTGGGGGGTGAGTTCCATGCAACGATGTCATTTTCAGACGTCTGCAACCTAAAAAGTAAGAACCGACCAAGAAACTTCAACAAGGGTTTTTCCCATAATTATGAGTTACAGAAAACCTTGGGCATATTGACCATCCCTAACTTTGACGGGACTCACAGAGATTCAGCAAGGATATGGGTACAGAAGTTGGATACTTACTTCCAACTCAACCCTATGACGGAGACAGATGTCATTAAATTGGCTACCCTACATCTGAACGGAGAGGCTCATGAGTGGTGGTACCACAGGCTAGTGACATTGGGTCACAACACCATTAGTTCCTACAGTGAGTTCACACAGAGGCTCATGGAGCGGTTTGACAAGAAAGACCCGAAGATACACTTTAGAGAGTTAGCACAACTCAAACAGACCAGTAGTGTCAAGGCCTTCATCTCATACTTTCAGAGTGTCGTTATGGTGATAGATGTGTTGGAGAGAATGTTGATTATGTTGTTTTCGGAGGCATTGACAGAACCTCTATGGGGGTGGGTGAAATCCTACAAACCATCCACTCTGTAGGATGTGATCAACAAAGCCAGAGATCTACAAGATTCAGTTTCGAAGAACGGGTTTCCATTTAAAACAAACTTTCCATGGAAGACAAAGCTTCCTTAAAGGAAGTGGCAATGTAACAACTATAAAATAAAATATTATTTAGATTAGTTAATTATCTTATGAAATGGTGTAACACTTCAGTTTACAAGCTCAAAGCCTATAAAGGCGAGCTTCCCTTGTAATTATTAAATCATCCAATATATTATTATTATTCATATTTCATTATTACAATGATAGTCGAATTCGACTAACGGACAATCGGATTCGGTTGCTCCAGATACAAGGATGAGATCGAGAAGACAATCAAGGAATTACTAGAAATTCGATAGATTCAGTCGAGTTCTAGTCCCTTTGCATCATCAATGGTCTTAGTTAAAAGAAAGATGGCACACTGCAAATGTGTATTGATTACAGAGCACTCAACAAAAAGACCATCAAAAACATGTATCTCATTCCCAGGATTGATGAATTAATGGATGAGCTACAGGGTGTCGAATACTTTTCAAAGATTGATCTTCAATCATCCACTCTGTAGGATGTGATCAACAAAGCCAGAGATCTACAAGATTCAGTTTCGAAGAACGGGTTTCCATTTAAAACAAACTTTCCATGGAAGACAAAGCTTCCTTAAAGGAAGTGGCAATGTAACAACTATAAAATAAAATATTATTTAGATTAGTTAATTATCTTATGAAATGGTGTAACACTTCAGTTTACACGCTCAAAGCCTATAAAGGCGAGCTTCCCTTGTAATTATTAAATCATCCAATATATTATTATTATTCATATTTCATTATTACAATGATAGTCGAATTCGACTAACGGACAATCGGATTCGGTTGCTCCAGATACAAGGATGAGATCGAGAAGACAATCAAGGAATTACTAGAAATTCGATAGATTCAGTCGAGTTCTAGTCCCTTTGCATCATCAATGGTCTTAGTTAAAAGAAAGATGGCACACTGCAAATGTGTATTGATTACAGAGCACTCAACAAAAAGACCATCAAAAACATGTATCTCATTCCCAGGATTGATGAATTAATGGATGAGCTACAGGGTGTCGAATACTTTTCAAAGATTGATCTTCAATCAAGGTACCATCAGATCCGAGAAAGGGATCAAGACATTTCCAAAACAATTTTCTGTTGCCACTATGGTCACTATGAGTTTCTAATCATGCCTTTTGGACTCACCATTGCTCCAGTGACTTTCCAATCTTGCATGAACCACACTTTCAGGGCTCAGTTACAAAAGTATTTTCTAGTATTCTTTGATGATATTTTAATTTACAGTAAAACTTGAGAGGAACATTTGAAACACTTAGATGAGGTATTGAGAATTCTAGAACACTCGCTTTACGCAAAAATGTCTAAGTGTAAGTTTGGTATGAAGGAGATGTTGTATCTAGGACATATAATCAGTGCAAAAATGGTACAAGTTCATATGGAAAAGATTAGAGCTATATTGGATTGGCCTACACCAAAGACAGTTACTAAACTGAAGGGCTTTTTAGGCCTTTGCACATATTACAAGATGTACGTTAAGAGGTTCTTTCAATTTGTCACACCACTAACTGATCTCACAAAGAAAGGGGCATTCACATGGACAAAATTGGCACAACAAACCTTTGAGAAAATGAAAACAATCATGATTTCTTGTCTAGTTTTGGCACTACCGGATTTCTCACAACCATTCATAGTGGAATGTGATACTTCAGGAGAAGGATTAGAGGCGGTATTGATGCAAAACCATCAACTGATTGCATTTGAAAGCAGGAAACTTAAAGACTATGAACACCATTACTCCATATATGACAAGGAGATGCTAGCCATCTTACATGCCTTAACTAAATTCAGACATTATTTGGCTAGAAGTAAGTTTAAAATCAAGACAAATCACAACAGCCTCAAACACTTCTTGGAGCAGAAAGAATTAAATGAGCGCCAACAGAAATGGATCAGCGAGATACATGCATATGACTTTGAAATAGAGTATGTTTAGGGTAAGAACAATGTAGTAGTTGATGCCTTATCCAGACGACCAGCCTCATTATCCCTCATGAGTATATCCACGTATTAGAGGTTTCTTCTCTTAGTAGAATATTCCAAAAACAAATTTGCTTGTGAGTTACTAGATAGACAAATCCAGGATGACAGGTACAGGATCATTGACGACATCATCTATTACAAAGGTAGGATATACCTCATCCCAGAGTCGATCTTTAAAGAGGAAGATCATACAAGCATTGCATGACTCACCATTATCAGAGCATCATGGGTTCTTGAGGACTTATAGATAGATCAGAGAGAGGTTCTCATGGAAAGGCCTCAAGGGGGAGGGTAATATAGCACATTCGAGAATGAAATATCTACCAACATAATAAAATCGAACACATTCATCCAACAGGGTTACTTCAGCGATTACCGATATCGGAGCAGAAATGGGAAAGCATCTCGATGGACTTCATTACAGGGTTACCCGAGGTTCGAGGACGAGACTGCTTATACGTAGTGGTAGATCGGTTGACCAAATTTGCTCACTTCTTTGCTATTTCTTCCAACTATTTAGCATCGCAGGTAGCCGATTTATTTTCCAGAAAGGTTTTCAGACTCCATGGACTACCCAAAACCATTATCAGTGATCAGAACGGTAAATTCTCCAGTGCTTTCTGGCAGGAGCTGTTTAGATTGGTAGGGATCGAACTTGCTACAAGCACGAATTATCATCCTCAGAGCGATGGACAGACAAATGGACAGACAAAGATTGTCAACAAGTGGATTGAGGGATATCTGAGAAACTATGTAGCAGGGCAACAGAGGACATGGAGTAAATGGCTACACCTAGGAAAGTACTACTACAATACTACACACCACCTGTCTATTAAAATGGCACCTTTCAAGACTTTGTATTGCTATGAGACACTAAACTTTGCAGACTTGGCATTTGGAGATAGCAGGGCACCAAAGGCCAAAGATTGGCTACAGGACAGTCAAGATATTCTCAAGGTTTAGAAGGAGAATCTACAAGCAACTCAGAATCAGCGAAAGCTATATGCAAACAGACACAGGCTTGAGAGGAGTTTTGAGGTAAGAGATCTGGTATATTTATGGCTACAACCTTACAGGAATCTTCTCTCAAGACAAAATGAGCGAAAAACTAAAACCTCGCTTCTATGGTCCTTACAAAGTAGTTAGGAAGGTTGGAGAGATGGCTTATGAACTAGAACTCCCAAAGGAGAGCAAAATTCACAATGTGCTTCATGTGTCCAACCTCAAGAAAACGGTAGGGCAACACATTGCTCCATCCACCGAGTTGCCCCCCTTAGATGATGAGAGGCTTTTGATACTGATTCCAGAGAGGCTCCTACAGGTGCGAGAATGGAAACTCCGAAACAGAGTGATTCGTGAGTACTTGGTAAAATGGAAAGAATTACCTATGGAGGATGCCACATGGGAGAGAGAGCATGTATTGCAATATCCTAGTTTGCAGTTGCTTGAGAACAAGCAATTTCAAGCAAGAAGGATTGTAATGTCCTCGCACCAAAACACCCACTAACCTACTTAATTCCCGTAGGTTCGAGCAGGTATTGCATAAGAGAGAATTGACTAAGTACATTTGATACTTAGAATAGATCAAGACACTCATTCAACATTAAAGTCATCAGTCTGATAAAGAAAGCCTTCTTTCTTTAGGCTTAAAGTCAACATAAAATTAGAATTGCACGCATGCAAAAGTGAAGCATAAACCCTAAAAGTGAAATTCAAACCCTAAAAGCACATGATAATCTATTTAAGAAGGGTTATTGGACCAAAGGAGGTATCTATTATTATTGTTGTTGATTTGGAGTATTTGAGCAGCAACAGTGGGGGTTGAAGACAACGTCTTCGGCTAACGAGGGTTCATGAATGAATTATCTGCCCTAGTCTCCTTCAGGGTAGGCCATTCAGGGCCACCCCACCATCATCTTTAACCTTATTCGTTTGGATCTAGTGATTCAACATCCACAAGAAGATTGCTTGCAGGTTCACGTCTGTAGCTGGGGGAATTAGCTGCTAAAACCCCAAAGTATTCATTGGGTCTCTGAATCCCAGTTTATCTTTCGCAAACCACCTTCATGTTCATCAACAGGGTCACTCTACTGCACTGAGTAATCATCAGCTTCTCGTTCGCTCATCCGAAACAGATATCAGCAGATCTGAGTAGCAAAACATGCGGATCAATTCACCAACCATCTTAGAGGGGTCAAAACCTCTGCATGCACCGATCATTCTCTTCGAGGAGGAGAGACCACCATTCCTGCAAAGTATCAGTTGGATTAGATAGCTCCTTCACCAAAAATGCCACCTTTAGCTGGGAGAGGGTTTCCTTTGTTGTTGGGCGTCAACACAAGGAAAGGAGCATAATTACCTCACCAGTCCAGTTCTATTTGCATGCATCTCATCTCTGGAGTATCATCAACGCGATTATCAGAGGTAAGTGTTTACCTTCTTTCTGCAAATCTTTGCCCTGGCTCAGCTATACTTTATGGCCATTAGCATGACACCTTGCATGCACATTTAAATTCATAATTCCACAACTTGAGTGTACAAGCAAGCCCTATAATAGTGAAACATTAGAATATCAGTATTTGGGATATTACAAGGACCCTCTATCATCTCTTTTATTCACCCAAAATTCTCAAGCTACTATGGCCTTGAATGCCATCTCCTCTCTTCACCCAAAATTCTAAAACTACTACGTCCTTGACCTCAACCAAGACGACCAATAACAAGTACATGACTCAAGACACAATCAAGGACTCTTTCCTTGAGGCATTCTCTCATGGTGTAAGATCCCGAAGTCTTCTGAATTCAAAAAATATTTACTATCTACAACTAGAGCCAAGTTCGTACTCACAATGGGGTCCATTCCGATATGCTACCACTATACCCCTACACATAAAAGCAATGCCTCACGCACTGCACACGGGACTAATTAAGGTTTGAACCGACCACATCACAAGTGCCTTAATAATACACCTTGTCACCAACTGGTTTACACCCCCAAAAGTGTCTTTAAGGAAGTATTACTTTCGCACCATGCATGATTATATTTTGCCCAGTTGCTCAAAAGGAGCCTTGACCTCGATTTCATGTGATGCCCTAAAAGGAGCCTTGACCTCGAATTAAAGTGATGCCCTAACTGCGCTAGGATGATAATATGGAGACTCTCACTTGCTAATACGCAATGAAGGTATCATCATAGAATGGCAATGTTATGGTCATAAACGTTGGTGGGGAAGGCCATCCGAAAAAGACGAGGCCAATCCACCCCCAACTCAGTCTGATACATGTTTGTATTTTCGCTCGCTAATCAACATAGAATTTAGGCCACTTCAATAGTGCTTGTGATGCCCACTCATATGGCTTGTGATGCCCACTCATATGGCCCTTTTTGTTTAAAAATACTTGAGCATTTATTAGAAAAGTTTAACGGTTACTAAGAATTTCAAAAACAAAACAAAAATACACATTCAATAAAATCTATTTAGATATATTAACCCAGTACAAACATTAATGCTTCTATTTTTCCTGCTTTTCAAACCCAAAAGGTGCCAGCAAAGCGATACCATCTTCAGTCTAGATAATATTCACAATTAATCCCAAAGCAGTGCAAACAGAGAAATTCCATAGAAGTACAAAATTGAAAAAGGAATGCTTCAACATCTGTATAAAGACTCAAACACTTGCAAAAACCTACACTAAAATCAAGCCAAAATAAAAGATGAAACTGCCCAATGAGATGAGATATAAAATCCTTTAAAAGAACTTGTCACAGTACAAGTTTTTTACTCGAGTACTGTGAATTAGAGGCCCACAAAAAGTACAGAAAATGATTGTTTCGCATTCGGGTGCATATCTCGTACAACAAAATGCCACAATACATGAGCCAGACTAAGAAAATGCAGCAATTTTTAAGTGTGTAGTTCAAAATTCCATATCAATTTGGCTAAACTAGAAAGAGACACTCGTCATTCTCAATGATGATATATAACTTGCTCTAAATAAGCATATCTTTACATTAAAACAGTGGAGAGCTTCTTTATACAATAGCTGCCTGAATCAGCTAACAGCTTGTTTATACACAAAACGGTACACAAGTTGATTCAACCTTCAAGTTGACTCAACAAGATCTTAATGCTCACTTTACGATACAAAATCATACAACACATGTTCTTGTCCTTCAGAAAACAGTGGCAAAGTCCAGCATTAGACACGCCCCAAGATTGCTGTCCTTTCTTTTGCATCGTCTTATCTTGCTCTTCTTTGGGCACTAGCACGTGGTGGTCCTCGCCTGAGCCTTTTTAAAGCAGGCTGCTGAACCGGTAAATCAATCTCACCTTCAGTCTCTGTGGAAGTTTCACTTTCACCTACACAGAATATCCAAATTAACTGTTAGGCATCCAATCTTCTTCCAAACTTCTTTATACAAGTGGAGATTTGAGCCCAACAAAATATTCAAATCTGGAACATGCACCTATTATTTTTGCTGCCTTTGATTACAGCAAACTTTCCATTCTACTTCTAGAAAAAACATATAGAGAGAGAAAGAGACAGAATTCACAAAAAGAAAGAGAGAGAGAATTTACAATAACCGAAATTAGTGGGAGTATATATGCAATAGTTGGAGGAAACCATGTTATTTTGGAACTTGGGTAAACAACCAAATAAGTAAGATGAAAAAGCAATAGGGGCGCTTGGAATATTTTGATTACCTCGAACATGACTGAAACCGAACAAGTCATTGACGGTTACCAAACAACCTTGTAGGCTTGTATGAAAGCTACCACAAACAGATTGCAGAAAAAATGAATCATATGTAGTAGTAGACCTAAAATTGTCAGAATAGGGCTTCACTACGTTAAAAGTAGATATATCAGTTTTAGGAGTCTGTCAACTTTATTTTCCGTTTAAGATTCCATTAAGTGCTTTTGAAAATATAGATCACCCTTTTGAAACTGAAACTCGTCATCTGGCAACCTTCAACAGACCCACTGACACAATTCAGCTGTGGGGAGGACGGAGCTGGTAACTCTTACATAACCTTATTTCCAGCCAGATATGTTTTTTGGAATACTACACAATCTAAAAGTTTTGCATAGCAGAAATAATTCTAGTACTGAACTCAGAAAAACAATACAAAGCAAAACTATAGCAAGGCATTATTGAATCTTGATTTAACAAACACCATCTTTTTCCAGTTTGTCAATAATCCAATTATTTTAAACAAATAGATGATAAGAGGGCAAATTAATGAACATAATAATAATAATAATAACAACAACAAAAACTATAAGAAACTGAAGAATTACAAACAAATCCAAACCCTAAAAAAATATCAGCAGTAAAAACATTAAAGAAATCTAGCTAATGAATACCTTACACTGTCATGGCATTCAAATAGCATTTGTTAGGAACTTACCCTTGTTGGTAGTAATGACAGAATCATGAATAGGTGTCACATTCCCTTCCTCTTTCACAGGTCGTAACTGCCTAGAAGTTTTAAATCCACCATTAGATCGTTTTGCAGCAACTGTAATTACACCAGGTTCAACTTCTTCTTCAGGAATACTACAGGAACCTTTAAAAGGTGCCATATAACAAAACCTGAAATATCCGATAAAAATATTTAGTAATCAATCAAAAATAAAGAATATATATAATGCAAACTTACAAGAATTACTGAAATCATGATCAAATGAAAGCAGTACCACTCATCAGGTAAACTTTCACTGCTGTAATTTGGATCCAGAGTTCGCCATTTCCAACATTTATTGCATTGAACCCATTCATGGTCAGGTTTGTACCCTTTGCTGTTGTCTCTCTGCATTGTATCATAGGCACAAACAGTAATTTTACTATACAAACCTAAAAATACACTGCATCAAGTAAACCAGCATTACAAATGAAAACAAGATGGTGCACAATAAAAACATCCAAGTACTTTCATACTCCTTCACTAAATATATCAATTCTGAAATCAGAGAGTTGAGTACAAAAATAGACAGACATTCTCCTTCTAATATATTCCTAGTTTTCCATGCAAAATAGAGACAGCTAATGCAACGCCCTCTCAATCAAGTCCACTAACTCCAGATAGGAAAATGATTCCACAACTAGCATCTATTTCAATAACAAATCACCTGAAGAAAGTGTGAGAAGAAGCGTTCTAAAACTGGAGATGGGCCTGGTGAAAAGGTATGGCCCTGGGGTGTTTGCAGGAAAGAGAAGGTTATCCCTTTTAAAAACAGAATGCATATCAAAGGTAAGCATGTTCACGTAGGCAAGGAAGGGAAGGTTATTCAATTGCATAGGAACAGGGAAGTGATGTCTTTCCCTCAGAAAGAAAGAAAAGAGAAGATTTTTTAGCATAATAGAACAGATCCCACAGAACCAAGGGCAGGTTATGTTGCTTACAAAAAGGAAAGCCAATCAATTAGCTAAAGGTTATCTGTCAGGCTATGCCATAGTGGTTAGAGCAGTGCATTGCCATGCAAACAGCTTAAGCTCAATCCTCAGCGAGTGTAAAACCCATGCATGTGTGAAGGGAGTTGTTTGACCTCCAGGACTTGGTTTCCCTCCATCATCAAAGGGACTAGGTGGACAATAATAATATACTTTATACTTTATACTTACTATAGCCAATGTATCTGAAATTCTTGCAACATCTTTCCTAGAAAAAAGAATCCAAACAAGTATTATTATCTTTTTATGATGACTTCAGTTGACCATGCTTACTATTTACAACAACAAATTCAATAAAAAATCTTTAGGATGTCCTTCAAGGTTTCACATTCACTTGTAGCTACGTCAAGTTGGTAATGGGACAACATATTGTGTGTGGCCGGCCACCTTTGCCCTTTCCTCTCACAACTTTAGCTCCCCTGAAACGCTATCTCTAGTTGGATGCTTGTATACTTTTCGACTAGTTTCCATGATGCGTGAACTTGGTGGATGCAATTTCAACGTTTAGCGTAATTGTCTTACAAGTACCTATATGAACTTTGAAAGATCTTGGATAACATGTCTAAGGAGTTTCAGAGTACTGGTAGAAAGTTTTAAAATATTTAATGCTATAGAGAACAAACTTTGGAAATATTTAAATTAGAACTCCACCATGGTGATGAAGAACTTCACTTGGAATCACACCACAAGAGATACTTAGGCTGTTGAAAGCATGGAGGTAAAAATATATTGATGGACAGGCAATGCTCCACCACATCAACCAACATTGCCCACAAACCAAAGAGTACCTGACTGAAGAACATTGATACTCCAAAGCAAAAATAGCCCTTCAGACAGCTAGACCAATCATGCCCATGCTTGAGAATTATTGAAAATGATTGCAGGCAAGCCCGATGATGCCTGGTCAGTGGTAATTCAGGCATGAACAAAATATTGAAACAGTGCTTGCAAATATAGTTCAATTATATACCCCCTGAAAACATTCAAACTGCAACAGAAACCACCAGGAGTTAATGATCTGTTTGGAGATAATGCGCCAGAAGAAGCACAGTCCAGAACATCCAAAATGGTCACAAGACAGCCAGATAAAGACTATCAAAAGACCAAATTTTCAAAGATGCCCAGTGCCCTGTAAATGCTTGCCAATAGTAGCATTTTCCAACAAAGACATCTGCATGTGAAAAAATAGGCGCTCGATGCCTAACAGTTGCACTCACAACCAAGCATGAGACAAAAACCAAGCATCGCGTAATTGGATATGTGACCATGTGTGACAGAACAAATACCCATGGATCAAACAAAGGACATTCCGATATGACAGGAGATACTTGGGTATTTTCCTGTTTTTGAGAATTCAATTCGTTCGAAAGAATAAAGCTTCATTTAATAGACAAGCCTCAAGTGTCTAGACTGCAGTTAACAAAGTTGGAGTTGACTGATACATACGTTCTTTTATTAAAACATTTGCTCTCAAATTATTGCAACATAGAACCTACAGTACTCAAGAAAGAGATGCCAAGAAGAAGAAAGAGGACACGGGTAGTAATCTTGCCATTTGCAATACTCATGTCGCAGAGGGTGATATTGTTTTGCATGTGTGAGGAGAACTCTTGGCACTACCCCAACAATCCAGGACAGCTGGGAGCGCTGTCCCTGAAATTTGACTTGAAATATTCTAATTAGTCAAAAACAAAGTTTCCTTACTTTATCAACCTTTTTGCAACAGAAAAACAACTCAAGATAGAAAAAGATGGACGTATATTTTTTTAATAAAATGTCTGAGATATGAAAATATCAAAATAAGTTGATAACAATAGAAATTTGGCTTATATAAAGCTTTATCGAGTGTGCTAAGCTGACTGTTCGTAAAGTCGAAACATTTCTTAATAATTTTGTTATATTTTTTCAATGTTCCCCCAAGTTTCCAGGACGCGGGAGGGGAACGCACGTTGGGGATGTGTGGAGACCACCCCCAAGTTTAGGGAAATTCAGGGGGAACGGGGGCGTCGAGGTCATAAAAATTATAAAAAATATAATAATAATTATAAATCTCTGCAATAACAATTCATCCTGTATAAATATAGTTTAAGTTGCTCCTCGTAAATACAGTCTAATTCTTCAATGATTCAACACACTTCAACATTGTGTAAATCAATGGCATAGATGTTGTAATGGGGAAATACGACCAGCAGACCCTATTTCTTCATGATTCCAGAGGACATCACATTATTTGAGGATTTCAAGTCCAACATACAATTATACAACAATGAACTATTAATCCTACGTTGGGATCCCATTCATCAATAGCAGCCTATACCCACCTCCTCTAGGCTTTTAGCCCTTGCCTCTACCTTGAATCTCGAAGTTGATCCTCAAAGGACATTACTCAACACCCTGCAATTTTGATGAAACTTCATAAACCAAGCATTAAAATAAAGTAGAATCAGAAAAAAAAAATCATGCTTAATAAGTGATTTTGCTTGACTAAAGGGTTCATTTAGATTAAGGTCATGATAGAGGAGTTTAACAATTAGCACCACCAACATCAAGGTACATAGAGAGGTTGATGTGCTTCATTAAATGACAATCACAAAACCTCATACATGATCAAATCCAGTAGAAACATTGCAATCCTGAAATCCTGAAAAATTGTTAAGTCTGTTGAATTCTGAATGGGATCTAAAATTCCATTTTTTGCATATAAGCTCGGATGAGGTTGGAACCACTCTCAAACATCCTAAAACAATTAATGGTAATGTTAAAAATTTAAGTAAAAATATAGAAAATAAAAGATAAGGAAAATACCACTTTTACTACTAGAGCGCCTAGGAGCCCCCCACTTCACCGATGCGCACTTCAAAACAAGGGGACAAGCTCCCCTTGCGTTACCTCAAGTTTTGCTAAATTGGAGAAGGGGAAACGTTTCAGAAGCATCCCCTGAGCCTCGGGGCAAGGGGAGCAAGGGGGGAGAGCTCCCAACCTTGGGAGAGAGTCGCCATGGAACACTGTAATTTTTTAATATACTATTATTTATATATATGTTTACATTTTAATCATTTTTTTCTTATTATTTGATGTATATAACATTGCCCTCTTCTTTTAAGATGCTTTGTCCTCAAAGCATGGCAATGATGGATATTGCTAAAGGAACTTCTCTATTTCCCACAAAGCATCTTCTTCTAGACAATTCTTCCACTTAATAAGGTATTCTTTGATGATGCGAGAATGTAGTCTTCTTTCTCTGATGTTGATGATGGCTTATGGTTCTAATACAAGTATCCCTACGTCGTCCAAGGTAGGAAGTGTTGTTTGGGCAGATTGATGTTGACCCAACAGTTTTTTTAGATTCAAAACATTAAAAACATTGTGAATTCGACTCTTGTTTGGTAACTTCACTTCATATGCTACTGGGCTAATTTTACGGATACTTTGATATGGTCCACAAAACTTGGGGCCCAATTTATTCTTCCCTTGTTGATTGAGTGACAATTGCTTGTATAGTTGAAGTCTTACAAATACCCAATCTGCCACTTCAAACTCTCTTTCTGTTCAATGTTGGTATGCTTGTTGCATCATATGATTTTGAGCAATAGTTAAATTATCCTAGTGCTTGCAGTACTCTCTCAAGTTGACTTTTTATTACCAATACTTTTGCATTACCTTGAACGACTTCCTTCCATCTAGGAGGCTCATAACCATATAATGCTTGAAACGGTGTAGAGTTATACCAACATTCTGCAAGATGTAACAATTGTAACCCTTTGTTTTGTTGTTAGTGACAAAACTACGAAGACAGGCTTCCAAACATTTGTTGACAGCTTTCGTTTGTCCATCTGTTTGGGGATAATAAGATGAGTTCATGTTAAGAGTGATCCCAATTTGTTTGCAGAATTCTTTCCAAAAATTGCTTGTGAATTTGGTATCTCTATCGCTAACAATGATTTTTGGGAATCCATGTAATTTGTAAATATTTTTACATAATATTTCTGCAATTTGTTTACCAGAGTCAGTTTTCTTAATACCCATAAAATGTGCATATTTCATTAATCGATCCACTACCATGAAGGATTTGTCCTTGCCTTCGGTTAAGGGTAACCCTCAATGAAATCCATGGGGATTTCCTCCCACTTCTGGTATGGAATGCAAAGCAAGTGGAGTAGCCCGAGAGTAACAACATTTTCACTTTTGTTTCTTTGACATGTGTCACACTCGGCTACATACTTTTGAACGTCTTTATAGATCCCCTTCCAGTAGAAGGATTGCCTAGCATTGTAGTAAGTTCTAAAAACCCATACATGCCCTACGGCTGGGAAATCATGAGATTCCATCAACACCTTAGTCTTAAACATGGATGTATGTAGATCCTTCCTTTATACCAAATTGTGTCATTCCTCCATTTGAATTTTGCACCTCGATTAAGATCATTGATTAAGGCACATGTGTTCAGGAGAGGGCGTCAGCAACTACATTGTCCTTTCCTCTCTTATGCAATATCTCCATGTCAAATGTAGCAATTTTTTCTATCCATTTATATTGTTCAGTTGACAATACTTTTTGTTATGAGAGATATTGAAGACTATTGTGGTCTGTTCTTATCAAGATTTTGCTCCATATAAGATATTGTCGTTGTTTTGCTAGAACATGTATAATGGCAAACATTTCTTTCTCATAAGTGGACTTCATACTCTCTCTCTTGTTGATTTTCGGCTTTCGAATGTTATTGGGTGACCTTCTTGCACCAAGACTACTCATATCCTAATCCTGAAGCATCGCATTCAACTTCAAAGGGTTTTGTGAAATCTGGTGTTGCTAATAATGTCGTTGATGACATAATGTTTTTCAATGCTTCAAAACATTTTTCGACTTCATCATTCCATCAAAATAAATCCATTGTTCACATTGGCGCAGAAGAGAACGAGATAGATCCACAGTTTACGTAGGCGCAAAAGAGGACGAGATAGATCCAAAGACCATGCAAGTGCAGCAGACACGTGGAGCAGAGTAGGGTACAGTCACGCAGATGGAGAACAAGCGAACAATCACGCAGATGGTGAGATGCAACAGATCAGACAGAGTAGCAGACAAACACGTGGAGCAATCACAAGAGAAAACTCTGGCAGATCAGACCCAGTCCCCTGAAGCAGTCAAAGGTAAGACACGCGGACAGAGAGCCATGCAAGACAGTTCCAGTCACCATAAGAAGCAACATGAAAACATTCGCGAAGAAGATAGGTAAGTGAGATAACTTCACACAGATAATAAGGAAAGATAATGTATCTTTTTATAAGGTTAGGATAGGTAACAATGGTCCAATAAAAAATAAAATAAAACCATAAAGTAAGTTTAATGGTTTTATAAAATCATAAAGTAAAAAGTCCAATGGTCCTTTAATAAAATCATAAGTTGAACATTTTAATGATTTTATAATAAGGTCAAAAAGTAAATGGTCCAAAGAAATAAAAATAACTTAGGTTGGTGTACCAAAAGGACCCATAAGGTAAGAGTCATCAGGACACACACAATAAGAGTGCTAGGACCATGAGTCAACACAGGGGACCACAACCCACACAACCACAAGATCAAGGTGAACCGTAAGGGTGGAATAGCACTCACCTATAGGAACAACAAGGCCAAAGACTTTGATCCTTTATCCCTCTCGAGGTACATTGTTTTATATATTTTTTCATCACTTTATAAGGGAAAGATCTAAACGAATGGTACAATCCTTAGGTCCTCGATACTGCTCCTAAGGGTTAGGTGCTAGAGACATTATCAAGGGTTGGCCAGACCCCTCAGAAACAACCTAGCAATAAGCGATTATGAGAGGGGTCATCATTATCTTCCATTCTTAGAGAGTGGTTTTCAGCCATAGGATGAGTTTCAATCTCAGACTGAATCATGTTGATCAACCCCTAGACCCTAACCAAGGCTTCCATTCTTCGGAAGAATGGTCCTCAGTACTAAGCTGAGCTTCAGTCCCAGACTGAAAGTTAATCAACTACCTGCAAGACTCACTTGGACATCACGTCCCTGGTCCCAGAGCAAAATATGTCTCTGCCTCTACCTATAGGATCTACTCGGGCATTGTGTCCCTGATCCCAGATCAGAATACCCTAGAGGCACCAGAGGGGCCCTAGCCATATACTAGGGTCTTTGCCAAGGCATCAACCTGCTTGGTCCCAGACCAAGAACCCCAAGAGACTACTGGGGGCCCTAGGGTACCTTCTAGGGTCTTACTCTGCCCTAGTCAACTAACTAGGGTACCATCCCCTTTAAGAATGGGTCTCGCAACTGCACTAACTTTAACAATCTCAAGTCTAATTTTGAAAAAATACCTAGCTCCATAAAGTTCATCCAACATCTCATCGATGAATGGGATAGGGAATTTATTCTTGATTGTTATCTTGTGCAGTCCTGTGTAATCTATCCACAAGTTGACAGAACCATCCTTCTTGCAAACTAGCACTACCGGAGCTACATTAGGGCTTCTACTCTTAAAGATGACACCACATTTTAACAGATTTCGGGTTAACCTTTTGATATTTGTTTTGTGGTGATGTGGATATGTATACAATTTGATATTGGCAAGTTTTGCCCATAGTTCTACCTCAATTATGTATTCAATCTTCTTGTTTGGTAGGATCTCCATCGGAAGCTCTTGGAACACCTTCTCGTGTTTTTGAATTAGATCGTGTATCTCTAGTGGTTTGTAGTCATCATCTCCTTCACATGTTAGCAACTCCATCTCTTGATATTGAATTATGTAAGCAGGTGCCCCTTTTCGAATTAGCCTTTCCATGTGAGGTGATGTAACCAATTGAGCTTGGGGTGGTTGGACATCGTACAATTTGTACTTTTTTCGTACCCATTTGAACTTGATGAAGTGCTCTTGATGGTTGGCAGAGTAAGTACCCAAAGCTTGCAACCATTGGATTCCCAATACCACGTCTACTACTCCAAGAGGTACCATAAAGAAGTCTAATACTAGGTTATACTCTTGCATTTGTAAATTAACTTCAGGATACTTTCCCACATTTTCAATCTTCTTACCATCTGCCACTATAACCATCATGTTAGGAATTGGGTATACAAATAGGTTGAATATCTTAGCAAGATTAACATTAACAAAGTTATGGGTACTGCTAGTATCTATGAGAATTGATACATTGTTGTTTTTGATATGTCCCTTCAGCTTCAGTGTTTGAGGTTGGGATATCCATGTAATGGTGGCTAATGATATCTTTGGTGTATCATCTTCTAGTTCTGACTCCTAAGTGCCAGTCATGCCGATTTCTCGTATCATCCTCACTTGATTCTTCACTTCCCGAGTCTTTTTCTTCTTCTTCGACTTCACAAGCATAAAACTTTTGGGGGTTGCTCCTTTGCAAACATCTATGTTTAGGATCCCATTTTTCTCCACAATATTTGCACTTTCCTTCCTTCATCCTCTAGGCCTCGAAACTGGGTTTTGCTCCTTCCCTTAGATGCGGCAGCGTATATTTTGAAGTTCCCATATTTGTTGATCGGGGAGGCTTCCTCTTGGGGTAGTTTCTGTCGAAACTAATCTGAGAAGATCTTTTGAACTTGTTCTTGATGATCTTGCCCTTAAATCTTGTCGTCTCCATGGTAGAAATGTTATGTAATTCTAACTCATCACAAATGTGCAGCTTTAGTCCATGTATGTAGGTTTGCAACCGTTGGTCATCGATTAGTTCTGGAACTTGAGTTGCCAAAGCCTCCCATTCACATTTGTACTCATCTACATTGCCTTTTCGCTGCAACATGGCGATCTTGGCAAAGAAGTCTTTCTAGGTTACGCCTTGAAACCTTTTGAGAAGAACATTTTTAAATTTATTCCAACTCAAACCCTCATTGTAGTCTTCCACCACATGTACAAATTGTATGTATTACCCTCCAATTGCATGGCCGCATATTTAATCTTCTCACTATTGTATTGTATGTTATGGATGTCAAAGTATTCTTCTACTTTATTGATCCATGCGATGCATTGTTTTTTGTCACCATCGTAATTGGGTAATTCTAGTTTTACCCTTATCTGGTATCTGTGTGTTGGGGCGACTGATATTGATGGAATGTTAAAAAAAGGGACTCCATGCGGTGGTGTCATCTCTTGATGTTCTAGCGTTTTAGGCGCGCTTGGATGAGGTGTATTAAAGGGATCTAGTAGGTTATGGCTAGGTGGAGGACCGAAGTATGCAACTGTAATCTGGCCAAGAGCCTTGTGATGGTTGACGTTAATGCATTATTATTTTTGTCATTTTCTGCCTTGAGTTTGGCATACTTTTGTTGACTTTTTCGTCCAATTGGTCCAATCTAGAGTTGACATCACTGGAATTCTTTCTACCATGAATCTCAATTTATTTTTATTGGTTGACCATACCCAACCAGCCACAATTTTATTTAAAATTGTAATAATAATAAAATTTATTATCAACAATAAAATTTTATTATTATATTATAATATTCTTTTTTGGCACGGATTTCATGAAAGGAGGGTGAGGAGATGGCAGCTGGGAGGGGGGCAACGATGAAGATGATGGGGAAGAGGGGAAAGGAGGTGCAAGGAAAAGGCAATGCAAGGAGAAAGGAGGAGGGTGATCGAAGAATGTGTTGAGAGAGATGACGGTACAACAAGTGTGGGAGTGTGTATCAACGTGGGAAGGGTGAGCAAAGAAGGTAGGCAGCGGGTGTCGTGGACCAAGCAGCTGTAGTGGTGGACGAGAATGCGGTTGTGGTTGGGAGCGTCACGTGAGAATAGAAGGGAGGGCGATGGGGGATGGTGGCGGGAGTACGAATGAAGAGGGGGCACGAGAGTAGGAAAAGAGGGGGTATGGGAGTAGGAGAAGGGAGCAAGAATGAAGAGGGCAGATGGATGAGAAGTGTGGGAAGTTGAAGCACATGGGCGTGCGGTAAGTGAAGAGAAGGTGACTGCAACAAGTGGAACACATCGATGGAGGAGTGAAGGGTGCAAACGCAAAGAAAATGGCAGATGGCGATGGTGGTTGGAGAACCTGGACGGCATTACCAAGAGCAGCGAGCATCACACTGGATAGAAAAAGAAAAAGACAAGATGTATATTTATTTAATAAAATGTCTGAGATATATAAAAATTACAATAGAACTTTGTCTTATATAAGCCTTATCGAGCGTGCTAAGGTAGTCGACTGTTTGCAAAGTAGCAACCTTTCTTAATAATTTTGATATATTTTTTTAAAATATATATATACATTTTAAGCATTTTTTATTGTTTTCTTGTTATTTTATGTATATAACACTTTTGATTATGAAATACAATTAGATGTGTCAATTATGCTTTATGTTTAAATTTAAAGATGTGGTCCTCCGAAAAACATGGTGGAACATTGCATCAAAAGTTCCTTTCCTAGAGAACCAACATCACAACTAGTTACCTAGATATCCTTGATGAAAGTGTTACTGATATGCAACCTTCATATCATTTGTAAAAGCCAGCATAGATCCATATTAACTCCAGACATATAAAAAACTGACAAGGATCAAAAAGAAATTTAGATGCAACTTTCTTGTTCCCCGAAATATCTTTAGTTAAGATAAACCTACAATTAGATGTGTCAATTATGCTTTATGTTTAAATTTAAAGATGTGGTCCTCCGAAAACATGGTGGAACATTGCATCAAAAGTTACTTTCCTAGAGAACTAACATCACAACTAGTTACCTAGATATCCTTGATGAAAGTGTTACTGATATGCAACCTTCATATCATTTGTAAAAGCCCGCATAGATCCATCTTAACTCCAGACATATAAAGTACTGACAAGGATCAAAAAGAAATTTAGATGCAACTTTCTTGTTCCCCGAAATATCTTTAGTTAAGATAAACCTACACTGGTGTTTATATATATAGGGCTGACTTAGGCCATGTGACATGATATTAGGGACGCAAATTACTCGTCTACTTCATAACAGCTATCAGAATATACCTCTCTTCTCTTAATGCAATAGAATTGTCTTTTTGTTGCTATCTTCTTAATTGAGTTTTGTTTGAAATTTTGTATCAGGGTTGTGTGTTTCCCTATGAGGAGATGGTATGTGTGGGAGTATGGAGGGTTAGAATCTATAAATCTTGATTTTGAGTTCAGAGGGGTTGTTCGCATAATAAGACCCTGATATAATTGTTAGTTTAATAGGTTACATAAAATATTATCAGCCTGACATGTGACCTACATGAAATTTTAAGTGGTTTGTCAATTATTTCAAGTCCATTTATAACCCTCTGCTCAAGAAGATAAGGCTTCACATTTGCCACTAATAAAAGGACCCTTCACAAGAATGATGAATTAAACAAAGGCCTTTGATTTACCAAAAAGACCTCCACTTCCCTGAGCTTATTGAAAGAAAATCCTTCTTTCCCTAACCAACATGATCTTAACTAAGTTTTGTTCTAGAATCACATTGCCGTACTACCACATCTGAGTTGTCAAATTGTTTGCTTTTGTGCCATATAACTTGCCGCATCCATGAATATTGGTCCCTTCGAAATGCCTCCTTTCCAAAACCATATGTTTAGGTCGTAAGCTTCGAATGCAAGATTATTCCCTTTTTGTAAGGCTCGTCACCTTGAGCTTTTGCTTGTCTATTTTTGCTTGTAAATATCAGTTTATAATTGTTGCTTCAAAATCAAAACTAATAGGTCATTGCAGGTCATGAACAAAATGATTTTCAGAAATTGGGCCTATCAAAAGATTATAAGCTTTAAGATTCTTCTCAATATAAAATTACAACTTCTTCAAGGGCATTTACTATAATTCATGAAGTTAAAGGCCTTCAAGATGCATTTGGGCCACCGAACAATCAAAACTCCAAACTTCCAACTACTCTTACAATGGCAACTCTGCACACAAGCCTTACCTTGTTGTTTCCCCAAACAGTATTACATTGGATATTACAAAGACCCTACCTAGATTGATGACCATACAACTGAATTGAAGATATTTTGAGGCAATGAATCTTTTTAACTAATGATCGATTAATGTTGAGAGATGATGTAGACTGCATTGTATTTACTCCCAGTACTTGATACAAGATTAATCGTCCATCATTATAAGAGCTAGTCGTGGAAAGAGACACAGCAAGAGCAAATGATGATTTTGCTATTCTTTGTTCTACGATGTCATCTAGAAAACCTAAAAATGCGCAATCAACTCTCAAGTGCTATATCCAAATGCATCTTGTGTATAGAAATGTACTGTTGTTGCCATACATATGAGTTTGCCTCTCATTTCTTAGAAAGGAGATTATCCTTCAGATGGAGTATATTTTCTTATCATTGAATATATTTTTATTGAATCAATCTTGCATATTAAACCCATTGAACTTGGCAAACTTATAAAACCGAGCTCTATCCAGCTTTGAACATAGGTCATGGTGCTGCCCCCATCTCGACCACCAGACTGATATCAGTATACTGGAACGGTCCAAAAGACAGCATATCAATTTTAATCACTACTAGACCAAAGAGGCAGCACAAAACTTATCTTTAATAAACAATAAATGGTCTGCTAATTGATCAAGAGGCATTATATAAACAAAAGGCACAGCATGAAAGACAACACACAGAAGAACTGCACCACACGATTGTCCGATTGTCATGTAGCTGATTGAAAGTTTAATATTAGCCAACCCATTGTATGTGGTGCATCTAAAAGGCATAAAATCGAATAGCATACAAGGTACAATTTCGGGTTTTGTATGTGTCACAGTGGCTCCAGACATGGTTTGGCATTATTTTGTATGATAAATCCTGAACCTTTGCGCGTTAAACCTGCCATTTTTTATATGGGATACTATGATAGATACTGTCAACACTATAGAGATATACTGCCCGGTTTTCTCCACAATATTTTTTGCAAAATATATTACTATTTTGTAATTTGCATGCTGACTTCTTCAAAATCTGTCATTTGCCAATTTCACTAAAATAGGAGCATCTCTTCACAAAGTTCATCTATGCTTTGCATTCACTTCATGTTTTAACTTTGCGCAGAATTTAGTCCATTTTTTATTTATGTGAGCTTCATTAAGTTTAACCAAACAGAACAATCGTCAAGCCCAGGATAGCTGTCCACAACTTGCAAGCAATGATAAATAACTTCCAAGCATCAGACAGCCAACAAAAACAATTAACAAAACTCTTCAGTCAATTAAATGTAAGCAAAAGATTACCAGTTCAAGGGTGTCAAAATTTTCATCCCAATATTCATCAGCCTTGCTGCCTAACCACTGCTCCAATTTGGCATAAGCTTCACAATCCTGGAATCCTTGCTTGTGATTAAGAACGAAAGGACCCTTGTCCCCATTTGTCTGCATCATACAAAGAGAATGTGATAAACTTTTATACTACATCCATTCCCCAAAATGCATGTTACAGATTTCAAGGAACAACAGTATCCCCTTTCAAGACAGACATAGAACAGAAGTTAGGGAACCTAAAGAACTAAATACTCTCGAGCTTAAAAACAAGCATTATTGTGTACACTATTTTCAGAGTAGCAGAACTTTTAAATATTAAATAAATATTCAGCTCAAACCAAAGGAACTCGTAAATAAATAGCACAACTTGAGTCAAGCATTTAATTGCTTACCATGACTTCAGTCACATCTATGACTCCTATCACTCCTCTGCCCATATCTGCACTATGAATCATGCCCCCAACTCTTTTGTAGGCCTATATAAAGATAAACAGTACACAAAGTAGGACTTTTAAAGAATGAGTTGTGTATGGCAAGCCACAAAAATTACATGTCAAACCTACTTCACATATTAATAAACAAGATGTATTCAATATATAAGTCCTCTCTAGGGTTTACTACACCAGAAATTGGAATAGAAATCCAAGCAAACTAGAGAGCAAGAGCATTTATTATAAATGAAGATTTACAACAATCTACAACTGCATTGACCTGAAACAAAGAAAACACAGCTGTTGCAACTGCTACATCAACAGTGGCACTTCCTTTTAAAACATCAACAGGAGTTACAAACATAAAGACACTCCTAAAGTCCCGTATGTCTCTCCCTTCCACTACAATAAAATAAGTTACAAACCTACAGCTTACAAGGATAAGAGCAAATTAACTAGTCAAACAAAAATATTGAAATCTATTAATACTTGCTAATCACTACACAAAAGGTAAAAAGATGTTTTTAAATGCACTCTAAATTACTACTTGAGATAAACACCAAAGTTTCATCACATAGACAATAGAACTACAAAGTAAAGACATAAAAGTACATGAAGATCCTCGTCCTCAGAATCTTTTGCTTTTCATTTGGAAGTAGTGTTGTTTTATTTTATGCCAAGAGTTAATTTAAAGTTATCAAAATGCACTACCTACAGCCACCCCAACTAAATTTAGAAATGTTTTATTCACGACAGTCCTACCTGAATCACAGTAGCATAATTCAGCAATATTGGTATGCACTACCTACAGCCACCCCAACTAAATTTAGAAATGTTTTATTCACGACAGTCCTACCTGAATCACAGTAGCATAATTCAGCAATATTGGTATTTCGCATACGGAAATTCGGACCAAATTTGACTTCATCGGGTATTCGGTGTAGGAGTAACAAGGATACCGACTCTTACCAGTGGACAATTAAATTTTGAAAACCAGTTAAAAAAACGAACTTTAATTATTTAAACACTATAAAACAGAAATGCCATTCAATTCCAAACTTTCTTATTAAAATAATTATTAATAACTATTTGCATCTCTAACACTAGCGATATCCCAGGTTGTCGAGATTTTATATTTTGTTTTCTAAATATATGTTTGAATTTATTATATAAATGTGTATGAATATTTATGGAATATTGTAAATATTTAGATAAAAGCATAATATATAAGCCGTATACTTCGTATATCATTGTACTAGATTTTCTCATTGCGTATTTTTTCCGTACCAAATCGTATTCGTATCCGTATTCAAACTCGAATTATGCTACTATGACCTGAACCACTTATACTGATACAGATGCAAAATAAAGAGGATAATCAACTTCTCAAGGTCTCCTTGATGCCGATAAAAGCAACCATAGAAGATGTGTGTATAAATACTTATAGTAGAAGTTAACACCAGAACATCCATTACAGAACAGAGCACCTATCATCTTCAAAGGCATTAATTACAAAGCAACATATTACTCTAATAATGTCCAACAGACAATTAAACATTTCAAATCTTATGCAATGAAGTAAACAACCTTTGAATCTAAGGCATATGTTCTATGCTCCATCTAATTGTAAAATCATATTGCTAATATCACAGCATCTAAGTAGTAGCATGAGTACCCATACCCAGGGGTAGGGTACGCATACCTGTACCAGATACCCATACACATGTACAAGATACCCTGTACCCACATACCCCACTGTACCCACGTACCCTACAGTAGCCAAACCGTGGCTGAAGTACACAAGACTTTTGTCACAGATTCAAGGGATGTTTATTGCAGAGGGTATGACGTACCCCTATTTTTGAGACACCTGGGGATGCCCAAGGCCCCATTTTGTACAGGGAACCCCTATTTTGGGGACGCCTAGGAATGCCTAGGGACCAGTTTGGTATGAGCCCAGCCAATTTTTTTACAAGTGACATTAAAGTCAGTAAGATTAAATGGTAATATTAAATTCTTAATGTAAAAGCAACTTTAATGTCACTTAAAATTTTAACATTACCATTAATTGTTTCAGGAAGTTTGAGACTGGTTCCAACCTCATTGGACTTCATATGCAAAAAGTAGAATTTTAATCAAGCACATCAACCTCTATGTACCTTGATGTTGGTGATGCTTATCGTTGAACTCCTCTATCATGACCTTAACAAAAATGCACCCTTCACTCAAGCAAAATCACTTATTAAGCATGGGAAGATTTTTCTACCTTATTTTAACACTTGGATTAGAAAGTTTCATCAAAACTGTAGGGTGTTGACTAATGTCCTTGGAAGACCAACTTCGAGATTCAAGGTGGAGGCAAGAGCTAGAACAAATCAATCTCTCTATGTACCTTGATGTTGCTAATGCTTATTGTTGAACTCCTCTACCATGACCTTAACAAAAATGCACCCTTCACTCGAGCAAAATCACTTATTAAGCATGGGAAGAATTTCCTACCTTTTTTAACACTTGGTTAGAAAGTTTCATCAGAACTGTAGGGTGTTGACTAATGTCCTTGGCATACCAGCTTCGAGATTCAAGGTAGAGCAAAGGGATAGAGCCTACAGGAGGGGGCACAGGGTGCTATTGATGAATAGGCAAAGATTTTGATATGTAATTATTTGTTATAGCATGAAGTTTTTTGGACTTTATAGGCCATTTAGGCTCTTTGTTTATGTATTTTGGGTCAGATAAGGATTGCACTTAATGTTTTTTTCTATGTTGCACGGGGACCCGTCCCCCCTAAAATTTCACCCGTTCCCTACGTTTCGGGGTTCCAGGGACTTGGGAACTCCTCGGAAACGTCCCCAAATGGCCGGGGACTCCATTGAGGACTCGGGGACTTTTTTGCCGTCCCCTAAACGTACCCCCAAAAATCGGGGACTTTTCGGGGACTTCCCCGAAGTCCCTCGACCAATCAGGGACTCCCACGCGTCCCCTTTTTGGCACATTAAAAAAAATTATAAAATTATTAAAAAAAAATTAAAATATTAAAATTTACAAATTAAAACCTAACATATAATTTTAAAAAGTAAAACCTATAGGTGAAAGGGACCCACCAGTTAGGGAGATATTCCACAGCTCAGTCATTTCCAGATCTCTGTAACCAGGAGGGCGCATTCACACATACAGCAGTCAGTAATACAAGGGGAGGGGCGCACCACATATTTGCAGACAATATACTTTCCTGAGGGGCGCAATTGCATCTATTCCATTATTGTTATTAAATAGAGTTGAAAGAACTGTCATCTCCACAACTATGCAAGCAAAGGGAGGATGTTGGGTATCATTACTTATTCTTTATTATTGCTGCTCCAAAACTAAGAAGGACGCTGATATCTCTTATTGATGACTGATATTTGGAGATCATATTTATCTGTACTAGCTGAGTCAATACTCAGTGGGTTATGGCATCAGATTGAAGGACACAGATTGGATTGGTGTGGTTTGGGGAGTCATTCCTTCACTGCTGAATATATATATATATATATATATATATATATATATATATGAACTTATCCTTCATATTTGACTTTCTACTTCATTTTGGGAGCGATATATATAGCTGCTACAGCAAACAGTGATCTGCAAATTAGATTTGACACCTACAGGATCTAATCCATGCTGTGATATTTCTGTTGAACCAATTTCCATGTGATTATCTATTCCTCTCTACATTCAACAAGGGAGACTGCTACAGCTCCATAAAGACTTGTAAGTTGTTGTTATTTATAGGCCAAAGATTTGTAGCTAAATCTGATTTCTCGAAAGTGTTGTGTTGGTTATATATGGTTTGTTCCTTAATGATTTCACTGTACAGTGTATACATTAGAAATGGCTGTTTGTGAGTAGTATGGGAATTTCCTTATAATTCTGAGTATGCAAAAAAGCCCTGCGATATGTTAAATGAACTCAACTTGAAGAATAAACCAAACAAAATTAGACTAAACACCTATAGTACCAGTTACACCAGTATCCAAGACATTGTC
>LPNX010270101.1:71008-109039 GCA_001517045.1 Pseudotsuga menziesii
AGTCTCCATGGATTGTACAACATCCCATCCATCAAAAGTCACATGGGGTATAACACCCTCCAAGATTACAAAAGTCAGGATCACGAAGCCCTTACCCATTCATTACGGTAGACTAGTGAAGAGGTTGTGCACATGCTCATAGCACTCCCAAACTAATCTCATAGTATGGTACCTAGGCCTACCAATTGAAGAGCCTACAAATCCAACATGGGAGGGTGCATGAGTAGTTGCAAGCTCTAGGCCCTCTCTAACCCCTAAGAAAGACTTAGGGCCCACCCACAAAACCAAAAAAAGAAAGAAAAAATCAAAAAAAATGTCAAAATATGACTTTTCGTGACTTCATTTCAGGAAGCTTCGGGGAAGCATGGTGGAAGCGTGGGGGAAGCGTGGTGGAAGCGAGGTTCGGGGGAATCGAAAGCGTGAAGCTTCCGGAAAGGCAGGAAGCGTGGATTTTGGGGAGGGTGCGAGGTTCCAAGTTTAGGAAGCGCGATTCCATGCAAGCTTTCGGGAAGAACCCGCTCGGAGCGAGGTTCCGAGGTCGGAACCGTGGGGGGGGGGGACGCTTCGGCAACTCTGGCTAAGACAATTCTTGTCACTGAGATTAAGAAATATTGGCCTTTTGGAGCCCTTTATTGTTGCTATAATGGTGCTCTATTAGACAGTTATAGGTCAACTTTGCACAGCACTTGGGATTTTGGATGTCATCAAGGCTACTGATTCATACAGTTGGCTATACAACAGTCATACGGCTATGGCTACATCATAAGTCTGCAATATTCTAAGTTAACTTCCTCAGATTATTCACTCAATTTTCAAATCAAGTGCTAGCTCTGCTTTAAACAATTACATGACCAACATGATTAAGAACACCTTCATTAAACTTTATGCCACACTCCTTCAATTAACCTACTACTTTGGTGGGACTAGCCTTTTCAAATTAGACTTGGAAACTGCCCCGATAACTGCCTTGGGACTCGAAAACTTCCTTTCATTCTCACTTGGGTCACGCGAAGCTTTCGAAGAAGGGTAGCCTAGTGCGTAAACACAGCAATGAAGGCGAACCCTCGGACAACCCATCTAAGATTTGGGGGGGGGGAGGAATCCCAAGTAGTGGTGACCTTGGGACTCTCTATGTGACATTCTTAAGCAAAGGGACCGCATAGCCAATAGGACAAGCAACGATATGTCCACGCTATCATAACATCTAAATAACTCTTCACTCCACACCATTTTAAGAGGTGTGTATCATCACAACAAGCATAATCATGCGACTATTAGTTGGTTCTTGTTATTCTCCATGTTCTTCTAGGCCTCCCAAATTTCACCAAGAACACTACCAAAGTCAACTAAGGATGCCTTCTTTCTCCTAGTCTATTACGAAATTACAATGGTCAAGTATGATCTTTTCCAAAGGAGTATATATAAGATGAGGATGGATGATTCCTTCACCATGTCTTGATCTCTTTGCTTATTATTATGATGATGTGATCCTCCTAACCTCCACTTTAGAGGGGGATGCAAAGACAATGTGATGCACTACCCTTTCTTGCTTTTGCAATTCTATGTTTTACAATGAACCTTGGTAAAACTAAGGTTATCAACTTATCATAGTCAACGCATCAAAGTGATATCGCTTAACTCGATGCTTCTACTTTTGGCAAGAAATCAAATCACCATGGCTAACACCAATCTATAGTGTTTTGTTTTCCAAGCTTAAGACATGCCTTCCAACCTTAAACTAATTTCTATAGTCATTTCCACAACATCACATCCAGGATGTACCCCTCACAAGAATCGAACCCACTGTCCTCCACGGTTTTCAGTTATATGGCCCCAACATGCTTCACAATGATTGGGCTCAATCAAATAGGACAATTATAGCCTACACATCCAAAGCACAAGATATATTCTTTGGGAGCCTTGGTCGTGAGATGGCTTTAGATTGCATCCTCTAAGGGTCTCATCCCATAGATCATTTCCTACTTTGAGAAACTCCTACAATTAAGGGAAGGCTTTGTGTTCCTTTGAGCTCTCTCATTCTTCTTGCAAGGTCATCATTAGTTCTTAGAGGCCCTAAGTTTATTTTATTCTGTGTCCATTTCTCGTGACTTACTTGCCAATTTCAAGTACTCTCTAGATGCTTCAAGCCAAAACCTGTCATTTAAATAGGACTTCAAGAAAATAATCACGAAGAACATTTTTAGCCTATACATCCAAATCACCTGGGTTGTATTCTCTAGGGGTTCTATCCTCTGGGAGTCTTGATCCTTATTAAGCAATTCATAAAAATGAGGGATGGACTTGTTCTTCAAACCTATATATTCACAGTAGCACTCGAAGCACACCCACATAATCCCATTCGATCAATTCAAATTCGACTCACATTAGCCTTGGGTAAAAACTGATCACCACCTTCCTCAAACACATAAGATCCACCAATTTTACCACCTATAGTAAGCAAAGCTTAAGGAAAAATGATGTTCGATTCTCTATGTGATTCGAAATTCATTTGGGTCCCTCTCCAAACTTTTTCGATACTCGAATCAAAGATGTTTAGCCCATCTGATGGCGGATACTCTCAACTTTATAGATCAATCACATTCTAGGCTTGCCCATCTAGCTCTAACCAATAAATCACCTCTTTATCCCCTATTGAAGAGATCAAGAGAACAAACCACTCCAAGGGACTCGAACATCCTCGTATATCATATTGATGAGGCCTCAAATCTTTTCCTACACTTACAACACTGTTGAGTGGCTAACAATTCTAGGTTCTTGTCCCCTAACCTACAGTGAGAGGAGCAATGGTGTTCCTTGTTCTAGGGCTCAACCCAAAATTCCTCCCAAATTTGCACAACCGAGGTCCCTCAAACTAGGTAACTCTCCAAATAACCTTTCTAACAATATATCAACCCCTTCACAATGATTAAGCACTCAAACGATGAGACTTTTTCTTCTTCTCCATCTCTCCTCTGGTCACCTCAAATTTTAGTTCCAGCACCATTTGACATATAGTTTGGCAAACGAGTTTTCACCTATGTCCTCATTCATTCTCATGTCTCAATCCTTGTCTTTCTTTGTTGTACTAGTTTCTTAGCTTCTTATTTCTTATTTAGATATTTGATCTTTCCCTATTAATGTCATCTTACTTCTAGGAGTTTATCTTGCACTCACACTATATTACACAAATTGTACACTTTTGGACATTGATAAGATTATATTTACCTTATCCTATCATCCCTCAAGAACTTGCAAGATACCAACAAATTATCCCCGTATAATGAAGGAGAGGGTTTATAGCATTATTTATACTTTCTGCCAAGTATCTATAAACAAAGCATATAGAACACGCATTTATTCTAAAATCTACCATTGACAAGTATGATACCTTTCATGCTAGAACAATGGATGGTGTGCTTTGCCATCTCCAAGATTACATAGTTTTGTTCAATGGAGAGGGTTATTACTATGACATATGGTTCACTGCAATATATAGCACGGGTGAACCCTAAATATGATATTAAATTGTAGAATATGATTTATTATACATAAATAAATATAATCTAGGTGTGTCTTGACAAGTAGGCATGCCAGGTGTCAAACTGGAAAAGCTGAAAAGTCAAGCTTAAAAGAATGTTCATTTCACCTTTTAAAATCATAACACCATGAAATAATGGAGTCCGACAAATAATTGTATATTCTCCTTATCATCTCTCCCCTTTTTGTGTGTGCATCCACAGAGATTTAATAAGATATCAAAGCAGCACCTGAGCTTGTGAATATGCACAGAATGAGAAAGAGTATATAGGTCCAACATTCCAATTGGGATCAAGTAAAGCATATCAACAGCAAATTTATGAAGCATATACATCCACAGCAAGGACAATGGCAGCTATCCGAAATGATATTGCCTGGTCTGTAACATTCGACACTCATTACGACACAAATTGCAAATGCTTTAAAACACTACAAATCTAAGCACACAGTTGGATGGTGAAAGATGTATGAATCAAATAAAAAGCTTCCAAAAAACCCCCACGCGTATCTATAATCTTGCAAACTCTGGTGCCTGTGTCATAGTCTGATTTTGCAGACATAATGAAAAGCATGGTCAAAAGATTTAAATCCCTGCAGATTTGAAAAAAAGCCATACCTGTGTTGGGATTTATACCAGAAATCTAGTTTTTTAAACGATTATAATCAACAGACGTTAAATCTCTCTCAAGTTTTCAAACAGGAGTATTTCTCTATTTTCTACAGAAATAGAAACAGCAGTTTCCCTATAAAAGTTTGATGGCCATAATTTCCACATATGGAAGGTCAAAAGTCGTTTACCCTGAATCCAGAATAATATGTGGGGAACAATAAAATATACTGAACAACACTACAACAAAATTAACTTACTGAATGGGAAATTTGAGATGAGAGAGGCATGTCAATACTGAATCAGAAATTTGAGATGATAGTGCTAAGTCAATAAATGGACAGGAGTTTAACGTGGATACATCAGAGCAGTTGCCATAATAAACAAAGTAGTGAAGAGGTTACAAGAACAGTGTTTCTAACAATTAACACCCTAGATATAGCAATGCGTTTTAAACCAGCAAGTTACCATCTCAGTCAAAAGAAACTAAATTTCAGCCTTTCTCGCAGCGGAAAAGAATGTAGATGCTGCTGAAGAAAGCTGATCAAAACGGCCCTCAATGTCAAAAGCAAGGGAAAGAGAAGATTATCAAGAATGACATTCGTACAAAGTTCAAACATAGAAGGGTATGTTACTGATGTGAAATAATAGATCATGTCGGTTAGACTTGGAACCATAAAATTAGTGCCACAGTTTTAAATGAGGACAGCAGAGTGAAAAAGGACGATTTTTGGTCTGCGATTTTTTCGTTTCTGCGGCGGAATGAGAAGGCCCTGAGGTAAGGCCCTCGGGGGCAATAAAGGTCACTGTCAGGTAAATGAGGGTAATTTTCCCAGTTTTTTACTGTTTTCCCTGGGGTTTTTCCTGACTGCCAGCATGGAGCGCGGAGTCAGCAAGGAGGTCGAGGGTGAGGAGCTTCTAGATTATTCGCAGACCCAAGGCAGGGGTTCCAAATTTTCTCAACTCCGGAACCCCTCCGTGATTGCATCTCTAGCAACAGTCCAAGTTGGTTTGGAACACCTGTCAAACGGAACCAAAGCTAGGTTTCCTGAGATTCCTATGCAACCATTTCCCTGAGTCGAAGGTGGAGCTGCAGGGATTCATGCAGTCAGGCAGTTAGCCACCTCGCTTGGAGGATCAACATTTACCCTTTTTCCGACAAACCCACCATCACAAGCTGTGGATGCTTTAATCACACACAGTGAACCCTTTACGTACGCGATCCCAGATACAGGGGTTTTTCCAACACAAGAACATCGCAGTGAGCTCGATCTGCTAGAAGCGGGTTGATCGAGCACCCTCTCTACTTTCAACAACCACTACCCATCCTTCTACCCGGATCTTACACCCAGCCCGAAAGGTTTCATCTCCTCTTTTTTGCAGCCGAGGAACTTCAGCGGTTCTTCACCAGATTTCGACTCAAGATATAGTGGGGGGGATTTCATCAGAAGATTTCGCTGGAGGTTTTACAGAAGTGAGGCGGAGCGGAAACAGAAAAAGGAGGAACAGGTGTCTAAACCCTTGTGGAGGGCCTGTTAATTTAGTTTGTGGGGTTGATCTCTCCATCGCTTAAGCAAAAGACATGGCGGAAGTTGCCCTTGTAGGCAAAATCAGAGGACAAAACCCTACCCAAGAGGAAATGGCAACTTGGGTCCGAAGAAACTGGTGAGATTTGTTGAGCTATGAACGTGAACTCACCCCGCTAGCCAAAGTCTAGTTTGGTTTCCAATTCAATTCAAAAGACGATACTGAGAAAATTATAGGGCAAGTCTGGAATTTTGGGCCGACCTCGTTCAAGCTCCGAAGATGGACCCCGCTATTTGATGTGGACACTGAGAGGCTAGACACGATACCTGTATGGGTTTGACTGCCAGGGCCTCCATGGGAGTTCTGGAACCAAACCTCTTTAAGCAACATAGGAAGAGCTTTGGGAACCTTCATAGAGGCAGATCTCTCTTTCTTGCAGACAAAGCACAAAACGGTGGCAAGAATTATGGTGTCCTTGAACATTCAAACCAGCCTTAGGGACCACATAAACTTGATCTGGGGACCAAAAATAAGGAAACAATTGTTGGATTATGAGGGGCTTCCTTTAGATGCCACAGGTGTCACAAGACAGGACATATGGCAAAACAATGCCCTCAAACAACGCCACTAGCTCACAATAGGGAGAGATGGACCCATATGGACTCAAGGGCTCCGCAGGAAGAATAGGAAGTCGCGGAACTCGAAGGCACAAGATGGAAACCAGCAACGGCTCCCCCGTGCCAACCTTCAGGGCCCTCTGAGGAACAAGCTGCAATGACCGCACCACATGAATACACCGCCAAGATCGAGAAATTGGGCAGTAGTATATGAGCATTCCAATTGAAATCAGAAGGGAAGAAAGTCAACTTTGTAGGATTATTCCTTGTGATGGTACTTATGCACAAGGTCCTTTTTGGGGGTTTGATGAGATTAAGGGGTGGTGTCCTATTGAGTGGGCGATTCTTGGGAAGCCACTCCTAGCCAAGGGTATAGTCCCACAACATCCTTGGGATATTTGGGATGAAAGATGCACAAGTTTGCATTGGGATCCAGGTGGGAGACCTTATGACGGATGGATACAATGTTTAGGGATGGGGTTAATTAGGAGTCTACACGATGCTCCTTGTGTCGATAGTACACATGGTAGCGACAGATGCATTTTGGCCTCTGCAAATCTCAGATTGATTTGGGACCCTGGGATTACAATGACTGGCAGCTTAGTGATTGCTAGAGGATGCTTTCAAGACGTCTCTTGTGATGGTACCTCGTTTTTACCATGGTTAGTTACTCTACTTCCAGGAGGCTTCCATGGGATATCTTGTGATGGTACCATGCAGTGCAGTGCCTTGAGCAGAGGATGCTATAGATCTCCTAGCATAATTTGGGACCCTGGGATCATGCTTGGATTTAGTTGGTTCAGTTTGATTGATTGTGGAGTTTCATTGGCATTGCTTGAGGACAAGCAATCGTTGGCGAGGGAGGACTATAATGTTCCATTTTCTATAAATAGGGAATTGACCAAGGACCTTTAATACCGGGAGCACATTAGGACATTTATTCAGTCATCAGTACAATAAAGAGGGCCATCAGAGTTATTATCAAAAGCATGCGAAGCATGCAAGCCTTATTTCTTCAGTATTAAAGTCAACTTGAAATTACAATTGCATGCATGCAAAATTGAGCATAAACCCTAAAAGTGACATGCAAACCCTAAAAGTGCATAAGAATCTATTTAAGAAGGGTTATGGGACTAAAGGAGATATCTATTACTGTTATTGATTGATTTGGAGCTTTGAGCAGCAGCACCGTGTGCAGCCGCGACAGTTGAGGTTGGAGACGTTGTCTTCAGCTAGCGAGGGTTCGGCAGTGAGATATCTGCCCTAGTCCCTTATTGGGATAGATCATCTAGGTTTATCCATTGCATCCATCATATACTACAGTATTCGGGATTTTAGCAAATCCACGTTTTGCAGCCGGAAGAAGCAAGGAAAACACAAAAGGATTCGTTGGGACCACAAAACTCGGTCTTTCCTCCGCATGTCAGCTTCCTCTTTCTCAACAGGCCTATTCTACAGTATGCAGTGATTATCAGCCATCAGTTTGCTCACCTGGAGCAACTATCAACCAAACAAATCAGTTGGGGACGTGAGCAACAGAACTATTAATCAATTTGCTAGGGCACGTAGAGGCAGCCAAACCTCCGCATGTGTCAGGCCATCTCTCCGACATCAGCAGACGAACAAGCTCAAAATGTTTCAGTCCGAACAGACCTCGCCTCCTACAAAACTGTCACCTTCAGTCTAGAGGGTTTTTCCGGTACTGCAGGGCAGTAACACCAAAGGAAAAGAGCATTATTAGACCACCCATCCGGATCCTTATGCTTGCAGCTATCTCTAGAGTCATTGTCAGCCAAAATATCAGTGGTAAGTGTTAATTTCTCTTTGCAAAACCCTAACCCTAATTCAGCTATATTTTAGGGCATTTTTGCATGCGAGTTTGCATGCACAGTTATTTTGCAAATTTGTATGAGATTGAGTGTGCGAGTCAGCGATATCATAGAACATTAAAGAATATCAGTATTTGGGATATTACAGTGGTACGAGAGCATGTTCCTTGCCAGTTGTGGGCATGCAAAATTGTAAATGAATTCAGAAGACCCATACAAAATGGGCCCACCCCACACAGTCCCTTAATAAGGGTATCCACCAGTAGTAGTGGGGAGCACTTACATACCAACAAGCAGAGCCATCCCCATATATACAACAAGCCTTCCCGACCTACCATGCCTCAATTCTTAGATAGTCCTACTGCAGTGCCCCTAGCACAAGCAGACCCAGAAGAATCCATGAGTGCCTATCTAAGAGAGTATAGAGCTTTAGGAGATGACTTCCATTCAGCCATGACCTTCACCGACTTCTGCCACTTTAAAAGTAAGAACAAACCCAAAGCTCACAATAGGCCATTCACCCAGAACTATGAGTTACAACACACCATAGGGAAACTGACTATCACTACCTTTCAAGGTACCCGAGGTGGCCCAACCCGAAATTGGGTGCAGAAGTTGGATACATACTTCCAGCTCAACCCCATGATTGAGACAAATGCCATTAAATTGACTACTTTGGATTTGGATGGAGAAGCCCATGAGTAGTGGTACCACGGGTTAGTGACACTGGGTCACAATACCATCACATCGTACCCAGATTTTACATAGAGGCTCATTGAGCGGTTTGATCAAAAAGACCCTGAGGTACACTTTAGAGAGCTGGCACAGCTCAAGCAAACAGGTAGTGCAGATAAATTTATTTTAGAGTTTCAAAGGATATCAGTCATGGTGACCGATATTTCAGAGAGCAGGTTGATTATGTTGTTAACAGAGGCCCTCACTGAACCCTTACGGGGATGGGTCAAGTCCTATAGGCCCACCACCCTAGTAGATGCCATCGACCAGCCTAGAGATTTAAAGAAAGATGAGCATGAAGTACAGGTTGTTGGTGAGCTTCATTTGGACTTAACAGTACATGACGAGGATGTGCGTGAGGAGATAGCATTAGAGCCATCCTGTGAGTCTAGCAACACAAGCACATTTGGTAGTCAGATTGTGGACAAGCCGTGTGATGAGTTGGTGTGGGTACACTCTTCATCACCTACAGCAGGAGTCCAGACAAGTATGACAGGCAAAATACATGAGGTGCAAGGCAATGAGCACAACAGTCGAGACGGTGAGCAGTCACACATGGAGGTTAGGGAGAGTTTATACATACATGAGATAGAGCTTCCAGATGATAGTCACCAGAAGAAGATTGAACGTGTTAAAGAAAGCATTCTAGCGATGAAAGAGAGGACCAAGATACTTCGAGACACCATAGTACAACGAGATGTTGAGCTTACAGTTCTTCGAGTTGTATGTGTCGAGTCAGTGGTCAAGCTTTCTAGTATTGAAAAGCAGTTGGATTACTTGACAGGGCAGCAGAAGAAACATGCTATTGCATTTCAAAGCAGTCCTCTTCAAGAGTACATAGACTAGCTTGAGTCCACATTTGCATAACAGCGGATGGTTTTTACAGGTTGGCCAGGATCGAGAAATTGGGCAACAGTATATGAACATTCCAATTGAAATCAAAAGGGAAGAATGTCAGCTTGGTAGGATTATTCCCTGTGATGGTGCTTATGGACAATGTCCTTTTTGGGGGTTTGATGAGATTAAGGGGTGGTGTCCTATTGAGTGGGCGATTCTTGGGAAGCCATTCCTAGCCAAGGGTAATGTCCCACAACAGCCTTGGCATATTTGGGATGAAAGATGCACAAGTTTGCATTGGGATCCAGGTGGGAGACCTTATGAGAGATGGATACAATGTTTAGGGATGGGGTTACTTGGAAGTCTAGAGGATGCTCCTTGTGTCGATACTACGCAGGGTAGCGACGGATGCATTTTGACCTCTGCAAATCTCAGATTGATTTGAGACCCTAGGATTACAATGACCGACAGCTTAGTGATTTGCTAGAGGATGCTTTCAGGAGGTCTCTTGTGATGGTACCTCGTTTACATCATGGTTAGTTACTCTACTTCTAGGAGGCTTCCATGGGATATCTTGTGATGGTACCGTGCAGTGCAGTGCAGTGCTTTGAACAGAGGATGCTACAGATCTCCTAGGATAATTTGGGACCCTAGGATCATGCTTGGATCCAGTTGGTTCAGTTTGATTGATTTTGGAGTAGCGTTGGCATTGCTCAAGAACAAGCAATCTTTGGCGAGGGAGGACTGTAATGTTCCGTTTTTTATAAATAGGGAATTGACTGAGGACCTTTAATAGCGGAAGCACATTAGGACATTTATTTAGTCATCAGTATAGTAAAGAGGGCCATCAGAGTTATTATCATAAAACAAGCGGAGCATGCAACCCTTATTTCTTCAGTATTAAAGTCAACTTGAAATTAGAATTGCATGCATGCAAAAGTGACATGCAAACCCGAAAAGTGCATAAGGATCTATTTAAGAAGGGTTATGGGACTAAAGGAGATATCTATTAATGTTATTGATTGATTTGGAGCTTTGAGCAGCAGCACCGTGTGCAATCGCAGCAGTTGGGGTTGGAGACGTTGTCTTCAACTAGCGAGGGTTCGACAGTGAAATATCTTCGCTAGTCTCTTATTGGGATAGCTCATCCAGGTTTATCCATTGCATCCATCATATACTACAGTATTCGGGGATCCAGTACATTCTGAAGGGTTATTAGCAGATCCACGTTTTGCAGCCGAAAGTAGCAAGGAAAACACAAAAAGACTCATTGGGACCACAAAATCCAGTGTTTCCTCCACATGTCAGCTTCCTCTTTCTCAGCAGGCCAATCCTACGGTATGCAGTGATTATCAGCCATCAGTTTGCTCACCTAGAGCAGCTATCAGCCAAACAGATCAGTTGGGGGCGTGAGTAACAAAATTGCTCATCAATTCGCTAGGGCACTTAGAGGCAGCCAAACCTCCGCATGTGTTAGGCCATCTCTCCAGCATCAGCAGACGGACAAGCTCAAAAAGTTTCAACCCGAACAGACCTCTCCTCCTACAAAAACGACACCTTCGGTCTAGAGGGTTTTTACGGAACTGTGAGGCGATAAAACCGAAGGAAAAGAGCATTATTAGACCACCCATCTGAATCCTTATGCATGCAGCTATCTCTAGAGTCATTATGAGCCAAAATATCAATGGTAAGTGTTAATTTCTCTCTGCAAAACCCTAACCCTAATTCGGCTATATTTTAGGGCATTTTTGCAAGGCGAGTTTGCATGCACTGTTATTTTGCAAATTTGTATGAGATTGAGTGTGCAAGTCAGCACTATCATAGAACATTAGAGAATATCAGTATTTGGGATATTACACTCTACTCTGCCTAGCTGAAAAATGAAGAGGTGCTAGGTGCTCCAGATCGTTCAAAATAATTGGCAACCCTTTCAAGCAGCTGAAGGCATGCGTGCTGCTATACCTTTTGCACATAATTTGTTCCTCATAAAAAATTTGCTAAAAGATTGGGCCAAGAACATAAAAGAATTGGACGAAAAGAGATAGGAGGCTGGGGGATTAAAAACTCCTTCATGTTTGCAAAAGCACTAGCAGCAAAGGGAAGGTGGAGACTCATAACAATACAAAGCCTTTGGACTGAAGTTATTACCCAAAAATGCATTGAACCTCTCCCGCTAATACAATGGATCAGAGACTCAGTTTTCTCAAACGCCCCAAATGGTTCAATTATTTGGAAGGCTATCTGCAATGCCTTCTCCCTCATTCATAGTGGGCTGGCGTAGAAAATTGGAAATGAAACAAACGTCCAAATAGGGGCAGACCCTTGGCCAAGGAGTCAACAAAACCACCGTCTTCCAGAACAACTTGTCCTACATCTACAGCAAAAAGGCCTCTTCCACCTCAACCAAGTGGCAGATCCAACCACAACAAACATATGGCATCAAGGCTGGCTGGGGAATCATGCTCTTGAAACTCCAGAACGTTGGGTCGAGGATTGGAACAGATACATCTCAACTCTCTGTTCTTACCATATCCGGCAAACAAACAATTCAGATGAATTGATTTGGGAACATGCGAAACATGGATAGTACACTCCAAAAACAGGTTACCAACAGCTCTGCTCAAACCACTTTCCAAAGGAACCAAAGTGGTGGCAACCAGGAATTTGGAAACTAAAATGTCCCTTGAAGGCTAGAATCTTCATGCGGTGTATGCTAGCAGAAAGGATCCCAACCTAGGATAGGCTTCAAAAAAGATCTTTTGTAGGGCCAGGCTGGTGCCCTCTTTGTAAGGATGAAGTAGAAAATCTAAAACACCTCTTCCTTTCCTGTCGTTACTCCATCCAGGTCTGGCAACGCTCAAAAGCCATGACACCTCAAAATCACAGTTGGGCAGGTCCCTCGATAAAAGAAGCCTAGAGAACTTGGTCCACAAATCCCCAACTTGCCCAAGTAAAAGCTCTCCCTCTCCTTCATATCTGGGGAATTTGGGTAGCAAGCAACAATGCGATTTTCCAAGAAAAGGCCTCTTCCCCTGAGCTGGTTGCAAAACAGGGCCTAGAAATGTTATCCTATTTTCCTCAATCCAAAGACCAGCCAGCTCCTAGGATCATCTCTGAAGAGTGGATTGACCAATCTTTCCCTTGGGCCTATTTCGATGGAGCCTCACAAGAAAATAAAAGCAATGCTGGGGCAACTCTCTTCATGAGTCATTCCCATCACTTTAAAATTCAAATGGACCTGGGAACCAGAACAAATAACTTCGCAGAATTAATGGCCCTGGAGCTCCTTCTTTGTTTTGATATTGAAAGAGGCTGTAAAAGAATTCAGATCTTTGGAGACTCTCTAATAGTCATAAACTGGATAAACAAAGTACAAAAATGTCAAAACATAACACTTGCAGCTCTTTATGAAGAAATTCAACGACTCACTACAACTTTCGATGTCATCACATGTCGTACATACTCTCAAAAGAAGGGCTTAATATGGAGACTGGTACATGGAAGTTTCTCGAACAGAGAGAAACAGAGGTATATGAATTTTACCATAGACCCTTCAATGAGCCTCAACCCAGGGTGGGAGGCACATAACTTTCTATTTCCTTTCCAAAAAGGATTTTGACTCCAGCTGTCATATGTTTTCTCTTGACTGCTTACAGACTTTCTGGATCTCCTTAGTATGATCCTCTTTCATCAGAAGATACAGACTTCCTATCTCAGCAAAAAGGAATCAAGGCCGAAGTCACACTCAGAGGTTTTTGGTTCACAGTTTACAGTTTTCAGGCTACAGTACTCGTGCATTGCTCGTAGGACAGCTTACATTTTGGCTCGAAAGAGCTAGTTTTGACTCAACAGAACAGAGCATAGAGCTGTTTCTTTTTTGTTTTTTCTTATATGGCTGTAATGAAACAGCAATCTGAACATACGTTTTCTGTATGTAAACTTCTCTTGCTTAATACAACAGCTTTTTTCCCAACCGAAAAAAATGAGGAGGGCAGAGGACAAAAAAGGATAGAATTGTTATTCATAAAAACGAAATTAGTTATATTATTAGAGAGTTGTCATTTGGAATTGTAGCCTGTAAGGTGAATCTTGGGGATAATGATCATTTTAATATGGTCATGGTTAAGCACATTTAAATGTCACAATGAGTTATTAGTTAGTGGTGTATCATAGCTGGGTTTATGTCCTACTCCTCGCACTTTTAGGTTGATGTATGAGGTGTTAAATATCCTAAGGTGCATGTGTGTAAGTGTCCTTAATACAAGGGAATTAAAGGTATGTCAAATATGGAAATGTCACAGGTGTATAATAGTGCAGTCACAAAAATTGCAAGCAGACTCTTGTGCAGTGGCATCTATCTACAAGGGCTGTGCATGTATATAAACACCTCTGCATCAATGAAACATTCTAGTAATTTTGAATAAGTTGCTCTCTACATGCAGATTTTGGATGTTTTATATTGCTGCTCCTCTTCACTTTCTTCAAGTTGTATCACAGCCATGCCAGAATAGTCTTTGGGATTTGAAAAAGGTATTCTGTTAGAATATTGCAACCCTGATTTTCTGAGAACAATCTAAGGCCAAGTAAAGGTATTTGTTCAAAAGGACAGTAGCACCTCATTGAACAGTACAAAAGAAGAGAAAAGTCACGTATCTCAGTGTGAGTATTGTAGTAGACATGGGCAGTGTTGTCGGAAAGAGTATAATGGCCAAGTTATTTCTGGATCAACAATAGCAAGCAGTTAGATGGACATACAATCATGCAAGTCATTGGAGAACCAAAAACGCTTTAAAAGAAGCACCAAGAAACTAAGAGATTTCTAGAGCTCTACACTGCCTAAGGAATGACACCACGGGAGCTTGCTCACATGCAATAGTCTACAAATCATTGTGTTAAGTCACCCAGCAAAGGGTACAATCTCATAACTTGGACCAATAAAAGGGAATCTGTCAATACTAGGTGATTTGTCAGAAACTTGAACCAGGAAGCATATGTTCGAGGAATTGTAGAAGACACTAGGAACTCGATCATAACAAAACTGAAAGGATTTAAAAAAAAAACCATTATGGGGGTTCTTGGAGATGTTGACCCATTTTGGTATTGTCATGGTAAAGCACATTTATATGTTGCAATTTTTTAGGACTGATTGGTGTGCTAGACGGGTTTGTGTCCTAGCAATCTTGGGTAAAGAGACGTTGATAATAAATATCCTAAAGTGTGCTTGTAATTGGTACGAGGAAAAGAGAAAGAGGAATTAATTGTGTGCTTTTAAAATTAATCTGAAGAAAATAAAATATCTAAACCAATTGTCCGTCACATATGAATGGATTGTGTCATTAACTGTTTAAGAGACAGTATATAGAATGTCCTAAGATTAGATAAAATCATTTTATTAATGTCCACGGCCAAGGAAAATAAGATAATATAAGAAAATATTGCCTAGGTGGATGCTGCCTTCAGCATGAGGATATGTGCAGGGGATAACTACTGGATGCCTTGTTCAAAATACATTGTGGGAAAGTACAACGAATAGATAGTTTTTTGGTAGGAGATACATTTCATTTGGAAGCATGGACTTCAAGCGTTGTGATTGTTCGTTAACCCTTCTCCTTTGAAGGGAAAATTGAGATTGTGTAACAAGGATGGTGATAACATGTACAAGTCATGCTGACAATAAAGGGGATTTGTTAGGAACAAAAATATAATGGTAAAATGCAGGATAAGCTTTATCATACAAAAATGATGTAATTTATTTGTAGCTTGACAAGTAGAAATATGAGGTGTGAAGTTGAATAGTTGTATTAGGAAGCTGAAGGGTCAAGTTAGGTACTTAAATTAAAGGTCATTTCAACCTTTTAAACCATATGCGCCTCTTTTAGAGCATAAATAAACCTATCAAATAATAACGTCTAGTAGCCCTAGCTTCTCTCACTTTTATATGTGCATCCTCTGAACTTTAATCAGTGTCGAAGAAGGAAGGATAGTAATTCTGCTAAAAAATATACATGAAGGCCAATAAAGAAGTTCGATCAACAGACACCAAAATTTATTCAAAATGCAAAATTCTAAGCATGTTCTAAGCATCTCAATGGGAAACTGCATGTTTATTTATTGTCCATGTGCCAAGCAAATGCTTCCACTCATGCTTATTTGAAGATTCCCAATATTCAGAAGCTTTAAATGTATAGGCAAACAAATCAAAGAGTATCGTGAACACACGAAACAAAAGTCCCAATGCCCAATCACTTGTTAACAATATATCAAAACATTATTCTGACCTCTATAAGACGCCCATGCCAATACAAAAATATGCCACAATTCCCGCGTTCCCTTTCCTCTTGACTTCTCCCTAAAGTTAACTCCACAGTTTTGTCCAAGAGTACATCCTTTACAACCCTGGTCTTATTAAGTGATTTTGCAAGTGGACGAATTTTAACCTGTGGATATTCTTGATGTCAGTATCCCATCAAACAACATGTAAAACTACAAGCAAGAATATATGAGACTCAGATACCACAGTTTTCTCAAGGACTAACAAAGTGGTAGACTGCATACCACTGATCCTTGTACATATATTTTCACTCGAGGATCAAGAAATATAACTTCCAAGTAGGCATGAAGAGAATAGTCAAGAGGCACCTGCAATAATTTTATACAAAGGTAATAAACCCTAAGTCAGAAATAGCATAAGCATGCAACCAGAAATAGTGGTGAGTCCAGAGTAAAGTAAAATAACGTTTTGAACATTTACTGCAAAGTCCAAACATACTAAAAAAGGAATAAAGATAGCCATTTTTCAAGTCCAATAAATCAATACTAGATATATAAATGTCCACAACATAAAGGCTGAACTTATCACCATCTTACAGCTGGAGTCCTATCAGCTGCCACCTAGTGAATTTGATCCACAATCAATCTAGAATATAAGGGTTTAATTGCATGGCACACCACAGAGAAAGGGAAATCAAATAGACCCATACTTGCACAGAGAAAGATATGCAAGCAACCTGTGACCTCTCAAAATAAAAACCAAAACAGAAAGAAAAAATGTTTACAAACAACTCGGATCTAGGATTTTGGGGCCTGGGTCATAAGCAGGCTGAAAAGGTTTAGTATGGCTTCCCACAACTCATACTAGAAGATGGTTGAATATTTCCGTTCGGAATGTCTATATGGCATACACCTAAAAATAAAAAACAACACATAAAACGGTATTGTGATGTAGAGCACTCCTCTTGATTGTCACATTCATCATCAAATCCAACATCTATACTGGGAGTTGATCTGATCAACCATAAGGGAGAAACAGTAAAAAAACTATCTTAACCACCAAGGTAAAATAAAGAATAAAGACGTCAGTGAAAAAGAAAATTATTAGGATTGAAAAATCAACAAGTCTCCAAAAATTATTAGGATAGAAAGATCAACAAGTTAGCATTAATTATGTCACTTTCTGTTGAGACCTATTAAAATGCTTCAACCTTGAATCATGGCTAGACACGGCAGTACCTTGATAAAACACTATAAGTCTGGCACATGATTAAGATAACATACTTTTGAAAGTTTGTTCTTACTAATGAGTAAGGAATTTCTATTAAAGCTTAACATTTAGCCACTATAATTGGACATTACAATCTCTATTTATGTTACAAAACTCATTATGCATTCATGAATTCAAAAGTTAACCAATATATCAGGTTACCTTACATACATACAACCATAAGTTAATCTCAAATTGGTCATTCCTACCAAAAAAATTATCTAGTGAGAGGAGGTGAATATCACGAAGTCAAAAAGGAAAAACCTTGAATAGAAATAGTCTAATCTACTTCTGAAGTTTCTCTGATTTTTAATAGTGAATAACATATTCACTCTTTGTGCCTTCATCAAGACAAACATCTTCAAAGGTATGCTATTGCTTCAACAACATTCAAAAGGCCTTCAACTTTGTTCCCAGACACTTACTCATCAGTCAACTTTGTGCCCCTAGAATACTGACCTTCTATAGTGATGTGTCTTTGTGAGACATGGTAGGCAGATTCCACATCTCATGGGCTTGCAAAGAATATCACCAGTATTATTAGTGTCAAGCAAGGGTGTCTTCTATCCCCCACCATATTTGGCGATTATGTTGATGAACTAGAACAAATCATCAAGATTCCCTTCTGGTCAAGGATGGTTTCCTACTTCACCAGATCCCGACTTCACTCAATTTATTTGCAAATGATGTGGTTTTGTTGGCGCACACTCTATGTCTTACAAAGGCACCTTATGCTTCAGATAACTTTTGTGATCATTGACAGTTGACAATCAATCTAGACAAAGCTAAAAATCGTAATCTTTAATACAACCAAAGAGGCCTACTCTACAAATCAATTTTCCTTTCAAGCACAAGCAATTGTTTTTACAACCATTTATACTTATGTATGGGTGCAATTCACAAATCCCACTTTCAATATGAAAGTTGCATCCCATCAACAAGTTTCTAAGAAATAGGCTTCGTTAATCAAGACTAAAAGACCGTTTCCTAAATTAATTTTCAAGACATTCCATACAAGATGAACTTCTTTGACATTCTTTTTCAGATTGGCAAACCTCACATCGAGATGGTCCAAATTATCAAGCATCATCATCTTATATGATGCAAGCAAACTATTCCTCATTGTATTACAAAAGTAAAGTTCAATGCCTACCCCTTTTGTCTTGAGACCACCTCCCAGCATGTTATCTACCTTTCATAGAGTTAAACCAGCATAGATCCATCTTAAACTCAAATCTATCAAACAACAAGAGGGGATCCAAATTCTATTGAGGTGTAAAATCTTTTTACCTTGAATTTTGTACATATTAAGAAAAAAATTACACCTCAAAAAAATTAACACCTCAAGATATTTGTTCACTCTTGGTTCTTGATATATCTAGGTTTAAGATCAAATCAAAAATAATTTACTTTTTTATTTAATCTGACATCATTTGCATTTCTATTCCTTTTTTACTAGAAAGGCATGTTAGATAACATTACGCGTTACAACATACCCCCCATAATGGGTTGTAAGCACCTTGCTACTCTTGATGCAAAAAGCAGCAAACAACTCCTCAATGTAGAACTTGTACATTTTTTTAACACTCTACTCCTTTGAAATGCTTGTGTCTCTTAGCCATTTCCATTCTTCAAATCCCTCCCTACTATATCTCCCCAAATGCTCCTCCCCACTTCCTTACTTTAAAAAATGAAATTAATTCTATAGTCATGGGGGATATTTCCAACAGCCGCACATGAGTTTCTAGACCGCGTTGTTTGGGCCTCTTAATCCCAACCTTTGGCTTTTACTCAAACCATTTCCTTCAAATCTTCAACAAGCTTAATGTTCGACAAAGCTACCTGCAATTCCATTTCTTGCATTGGCTACGTTATACTCTTGACCAATCTTGGGTGCACACACATTAATCAAGAGTCAAATCACCATCTTCCCAAGCCAAAACCTAAGTTGCAAACATTGTTAATTTTAGAGATTGATGAGCAATTTAACTTTGGGTGCCCTGACTATTATCAAAATAGAGAGGGGGGTTCTATAGTATTTACAGAAGACTGAATACATCCTTGTTGAACTTGGTTTACTTCATAGCTCATCTACAATAGCAATACATGAACTACAAAAGATGAGCCCCTTTATCTTCAACCAAAACATTGGGTGTTGAATCAACCCACAACTTAATTAGACAAGATGGACCACTTCTTCCTTCATGGTGAGCTCCTCCTTGGCAAACTTACCTTCAACTTCATAATTGTTGGATAAGTAATCCTATAGGATTGTGTTGTATTGTACATATTGTAAATATTCGAATTTCCAAATACCTGAAGAGTCATAAAATACCTTTGGAAGGTGAAACCAAAAGGTTACTTCTTTGGATGGATGATTTGCTACTTTGTATATACAGAGATCGAAATTGGTAAAAGAATTGGGGTTGGTTGAATATACATACCAAAATAACCTAACCCCTTCTTTGCAAGACCTACATACAAATATGCTACCGACATAAGCGAAGCTAGAGCAACCGTAGTATTAATAAAATTTATAGGTGTGGCTAACTCCACATAAGATAATTTTATAATTCCACAAGGAAAAAGATCTCATGACCAGTTAGAAACAAAGATAAATGGAAACATAGATCTAATAAAGGAGACCCTCCAATTTGCTTATATTACATTTTATTCCCTGAGAAAGAGAGTCCATTGAATCTATGATTCTCAGTCGCTATCAGATGTTCAAAAGGTGATTCAATTGTTTGAAAATTTACTGTTAAGTCTATATATTATACGTCCTTTGGTTAAATCATAAGCACTTAATTCAACCTTGACCCTATCTCTTGGATCCCTTCCTATTTCAAGAGCAACACCTTGTGTTTTCACGCCAAGAATTTTTCACAAATGAAGAACTGCTGAAACGACTTTATATTACTCATATTTCAATGAGAAGAGCATTCAAATATGGGTTTTTCCCTAAAAAAAGTCTCCAATGTGTATCCAAGTGTTGTGTGGCCACATTGCAAGTGGTTGTGTGTTAGAGCTGGTGTACCTTTGCTGCATCACCTTCTACATGTGAAGTCTGTGGAGACATCTCTCTGTTGGCATTGATGGGAATTCATGAGGTCATCAAGTTTGAAAGCGAAGGGAGTAGTTTTGAAATAAGAGGGGTGTGTTTTGTATCTCTACATTCTGGTCATGTGGTCGAAGCACTTTAAGGTTTCTCTTGAGACAAAGTTTCTTAGACCTCCATCAAGGGACTCTCAAAGCTAGGTGTGAAAAATGCCATTAACTTGTACGAAGACCTTTCCTCCTTGAAAGAAGAATAGTTGTATTAACAGCTATCGATTTGTATCAAGTGATGTATTGTGTTGCCACGATTTAATGAAAACTATAGAGAGCCCTCTTCTCAAATTGCTATTATTTCAGATTTCACAAAGATCACTCCTCACAAAAACTATCCATTGCACAATATTTCGTCTTTAAAGATGTATTTGCTTGTCTCCATTATCAACATAATGCTCACTGGGAAAGAGAACTATTGAAAATGGTCGACAAAAATCAAGAACACCTTGATCTTCAACAATTTGTGGGACAACATTTATGAAGAAGAGATTGTTGACAAAATCGATGGTCCTACACCTAAATCACCAGCAAAACCTACTATAAGTAAAGAAAATGCAATGCAGATGAGCAGAGACAAGAAAGTATATGCAGTAATGGTTGCAATGGGAAGTGAAGTGAGTCAACATATAATCTAAGCTAAAAGTTTCTAGGAAACATTAAAGACGTTATATTATTTGTTTGACTCGCTCAAAGTTGAAGCTAATTCAATTGTTGTTGAAGCTCTTTAATCTAGAATTGAAAGATAATGATTCCATGGTTGTAGCATCTAAAATGAAATCCATCATGCATGAAATTGATGTTGCTAAAGTAAAGGCATACCTTCCACTCACTACCAAAATCAAAGTCCTCTATACGACATATTCACACTATCTTGAGTCACTTCAAGCTAATGGACAACCGAAAGACCACAAGTTTGACACTCTAGTGGAGAAGATTACAGAAGGTGAGACCTTCAAAGAGAAGACAACTCAACCCACTGAAGACACTACATAGATTCTTCTAAAGGAAAAAGCAATATGAGAGGACACGAAAGAAAAAGTTTCAGAGGCATGGGGGTAGACACAACTATAGCAAGAGACTTCATCTTCACAGCATACACTATGGAAAGAATGGCCATGATGTAGAACATTATCGGTTTCCTTGGGAGATGATTCAAGATAAACATGACTAGAAGAAAGAGAGCTCTTTAATCTACTCACTTTATTGTTGCACATTGCAATGTTGGTATAAATGAAGTCTCGTTCAATACTTCACTTGCTTCTTGGAGGGATGCTTGGCTTCTTGTCAAGAGTGACACCTATCACATAACATTTAAAAAGGAATTTTTTGAAGATTTAAATGACAATGTAGAGGTATAGTATACATGGTATAGTGTATTTTGTATTTCTAAGATAAGCCAAACCAAAAGGAATTGGTACTATCAAGGTTAAATTGCTTGGATTTCCTCATTTCTCATTGCAACATGTTCTCTATCTTCCAACGCTACAAAGAAACCTATTGTCTCTTATGCACATTCAACAACAAGGCCATTCCATCAACAAAATTGATGGGAAAATGGAGATGAGGAGACCCTTTGACAACCAAGACATCATCATTGCATCAAAAGATCAAAGACTGATGAAGCTAAAAGGAACATCTGCAACATCTCAAACTTTTGCCTGCGTCTCTCAACAACATTAATAAGGTACATTGCCATCTAGTCTCTTGTAGCATGCTAGATATGGAGACATTAATTATAATCGTCTCAAAATGTTGAAAAACAATAGTGTTTCTCATTTTCCCACCATTCCAAAGAAGTTAAAACAATGTGATGCCTCTACTCTTGACAAACATAGTAAACAACATTCCAATGAAACAATTTTCACATCATATAGAAAACTAGAGTTGATACACTCTGCCTTATGTGTCTCCATGCATGTTGCTTCTACAAAAGGTAATAAACTTCTCATGATTTTCATTGGCGATTACAACAAGAGGTGGTGTGTTTATTAACCAAAGCAAAAATCTGAGATATGTAAGATTTTTAAAAAATCATGTATGGATTGAAAATAAAGCACAATCTCACATTGGCACTCTTCGTACTAAAAAGCAAAAGAATATACCTCTAATGATTTTGAAAACTATCTTCGTCAACATGGAATTATGCATCAAACAATTGTTCCATATAATTCTCAACAAAATGTTGTTGCCAAAGTATGAATATGACACTTGCTACGCCTCAGAGTGCCCGAAACATTCCTTCTAGATATACCAGAGCAAGAGGTTTCTTCTGATATTGTAAAGGCTAAGTTTTGGGCGCTATATTATGTAGAGTGTTGATTTTGGGGCTATATACCCTTGATCAAGTCATGGCAGGTACTCTTGGTTTTCATGCCAGGAATTATTGAATTAGTGGCTTTGTTGGCTGCCTCTTGATGAGCAGCAGTCCCTCATCTTGTTCGGCTATTTGGGCCCTAGGTTGGTATGCTCCATGCTTTTTTTCAAGGATGTGAAAATGGTGTTTTGTGGTGATGCAGTTATGTGGACAATGTATCTAATAAACAAAACTACATCTCATTCTGATGGAAACAAGGCTCCATATAAAATGTGGTATGGTTACATTCCTTCAATGACGCATCTCAAAGTCTTCGGTTACACATGATACTCCTTAATTCCAAAGGAACAATGAAACAAACTCGGTGCAGAGATATAAAAGTGCTTCTTCTTGGGGCACCAAACACCACCAAGGCATGCCGTCTTTCCGAAGAGGCAAACTATGGGACTATTAAGAGGCAACTTGATCGTTTGGACAAATCTACCCATGTAAAGACGTTTCATTAGCGTGATAATGATATTCCACATCTTCAAGGGGAGATCCCTTTCTTGGATCAACCTTTGAAATATACTTTTGCACCAACATCTCTCCCTCATGAAGAAGTTCATACCACTTTCGCGAGAACAAGAGGTTCAATTGCATGATGTGATTGAGAAGATTGAAAGTCTGAACCTTGAAGAGAATGAAGCACCTCCAACTAAGCAACTTGGACCCTCGTAGAAAGTTCCAAATTGGGTCACTAAGATACTTGAAAGTGTCCATCCTAATCAAGTCTAAATGACAGGAACCAATAGTTCAACAAGGCAAGAAGCTGTACGAGATGAAGATAATTCAAATTCATGTGATGTAGATTATATGAATGTTTCATATGATTGTGAATTGAATTTATCCACTAACCTTGAACCAACTTCATCTAAATCTCACTTGAAAAGCATAAGGCGAGCCCGTGGCAAAGGGTTTTACACAAAAAGAATGCATTGACTATGAAGAGACTTTATCCCCCACGGCAAAGTAGGCTACCATCGGCACTCTTTTGCCTTTGGTTACACATAATGGATGCAAATTTCATCAAACATATGTGAAGACTACCTTTGATCGTGTGACGTGCTCTTTCCGTTTTGATGTTTGAGCAAAATTTGATTTTAATAATGATACTCAATGGGTCAAAGCTTGCATAAGTGGTCCTTGGATAGCACCTCTCCTTAATGGGATACCTTCAAACTTTTTTGATGACAGCAAAGAACAGAGGCACAACTGCCATCTCTTCCCCCTTCTATACATCATTATGGTAGAGTCCTCAACCTTAAATAGAAGCAAAAAGAAATGATGGAAATCTTTCAAAAGTAGTTATTGCCAAAGGAACCAAGGCTATGAATCAATCTTAGCCTGTTTATGATAACTTACTCATGGGGGCAAGGGGGCAGGAGGGGGGCATCAGTAGTAGTAGTCGACAAGATTAAATAAGTGATGTATCTTTTTCTTAATGCCTCGAGTGGAGAAGTGAATAACGAGAAGACTCAAATCTACAATTGGAAGTTGCAACAATCGACAATCCTCTCAATCAATTGAATTTTGTAGTTCCCTTATGCAAAATGTTCAATCATCTTTCAACATTTCAATCTATCCATCTCGCTTAACCCCCCAAAATCAAAAGTTTAACGAGACATACTAAGAAAAATAGGGAATAAATTTCAAAAGTGAGGATCGCAAATTCACAATACCTAAATCCATTTAGGCAAATTGTTCTCCTTCAATACATCATCACTACCAATATATCAGTGCTTCAAAATGCCAACACCGAAGAAAACTATGCTTCATATCCCAAAAGAGATAAGCAAATTTATCTAGCATGGAGGCAAATAAAATGAAAAAAAAACCCACTTGGTTAATTGGAACCTTATTAGATTCCCCATAGTTAGAGTGGGCCTTGGTATAAAAGATCTAGTTGTGATGAACTATGCCCTGGAGACCAAGATCTAGTTGTGATGAACTATGCCTTGGAGACCAAGATCGAGTGGCAAATTGTGTTTGGGCAATTTGTTTGTTGGGGGACAACTCTACACAATAAGTACTTTCAACAAATAGGAAAAGATGTTTAGATGGCCTATCACCAATCAATAAAGGATCGCACATATGGAAACTTCCTAAAATAGCAATGCCTCTCATTCAATCTCATCTAACTTGGGTACTAAGCATTGGTAAGATGATAAATTCGCAAGGCAATATAAGAGGCAAGCACCTCATTAGCAATAACAATAGTCTATAGCCACTTAAAGAATGGATGAACAATCAAGAAAAGGTTTTTCTTAAAAGCATATAAATTTGGTCAATCGATGAGGCATGAGTGGAATATTCGCCTACACCTCACCCACCCACCAATCTACAACATTTGGTTCTCATGTTGTTTGCCTCACTCTTTCACTGCGTTCCAAGTGATCCTCAAACTCCAAATTCCAAAGAATGGGGGGCCCATCGATTAAACAGTGATACAAGGACAAATGGAAGAATTAGTTGCATACCCTCTCCCAAAGTGTGGTAGCATTTGGAAAAAGGTTGTGCATAACGTTGGTCTCCTCAAGGTGAAAGCTTTCTATTCTATTCAGTCCATGAGAAGCTCTTAACAACGAAATACCTTTTGAAAAAAGAAATCCAACTGCCCTCCAGATGCGCATTGTGTCAATCTAAAGCAAAACACCATCGCCATCTTTTCTTCAATTGCCCTTACACCAAGTCCATTTGGCACTAGGCCTTTCTCAATTTGAGACACACGACAAGCATGGCAACTAGCTCCCTCTACAATGGATCCTTCATCAACAGACTAGCTTTTAAAAGAGCTAGTCAAGTTGTACCGAAATTTCTTTAATGGAAAATTTGGCTAGCTCACAATAATGCTATCTTCCAATAGCTTCTAAAGGTCCATCAAGCAACGACAACAAAGGCAAGTAGTCTCATGATTCAAAACATAAAAAAATCAAGGACTATAATGTCACAATATTCAAGCCCTTGATTGGCAAGAAAAATAGTGGTCTATGATATTCATCAAGGTGACAACCGGCATCACAAAGTATCCTTCAAAAACCAAGATTATATCAATCTTATCAAATTTGAATTGAAGAAAATAAATTCAAAGAGTGGAAGAAGAATAGACAAAGGCACATTCTCTTTTTCGATCGAGCTATGAAAGTAATCAAGAAGAAACAAGTGATCATCCTTTATCAAGGAATACAAGAAATAAATTATGAATAGGGTCTTAGTATAACTTCTAATAACCAAGCAGAGGATCTAGCACCTTTGCAATGACTAATTATAGCTTTCTCTTTAGATGCCCTCCTCACTTACTATAGTTGGGGATTAAGCCTTAATCATCAAGCTTGTCCACTCGACGAAAACACCATTGGATTGCATTCTTGCTTCTTTATTAATTAGAATTTGATATGAGTGAGTTTGATTCAAGGATGTACACCTTCTTCATGTTTTTCAAAACAGCAACATAGAAGCAAACTATGATGCAAGTAAAGCATCGAGTATTACTCATGGGGGTCTTTGGAAAAATATTTTTCTTACCATTTGCTACATTCCCTAAGATTCTTATGCCCAAAGGAAATCATTCTACTTGTCTATCACTTTATTCTCCATCTACGTAAGTGCTAAACCAATTCTAACAATCATGAATATTCATTCTTATTGTACAATTTGCCTCATGGTAACCATTATGTGGAATCAAGTTAATCAAGGCATGGAGCTCTCTTCTTAATTTGAAGGTAGGACTTTTATTTCCCTGGGTTAAATTCCATACCCAAACTCTAGTTTCAGGGATCGTTTTGGTTGGACCTTCAATCAATGTATGTTCCAAATCGCAATTGGGGTCTCAGTTGGGTCCTTTTTGGGTACTATGGGATTGGACCAACATTGGGTGAAATCCCACATATGCTCTATTTTTCAGTGTTTTGGCTTCTAATTTGTGATGTCATGAAAGCATGCATCTTAATTAAATATTACTGACCAAGGTTTGATTTTCTCTCCATAGGAAACTCTCAATTTTGTTTTGGTTGGATAGTTCCCTATGTTGAGTCAAATTCACTCCTAGGATATTTAGGGATTCACAAGATAATTAGTAGTTCCAGCTAGAGATGAGAGTGTATTGGTTCAACGCAACAAACCATGGCATGCCCAGGTTGTCATTAAAATTTGCACAAGGATAAAATCCATAAGATTCATCGTTGAAACAAAATATTCTCAATTATTAGAGGGCATCAATATGTTGTCACTTGTCACCATTCCAGCACAGATTAATGAACACATTTGTTCATCTCATGGTACTTGAATCATGCAAACTCTTATTCAATAGAAATGGCAAATTCAAATTTTCGGCACTAAAACCTCTATGGTAATAAATATGGCCTGCAAATTAAATAAAGCAACCCAATATGCAGCTTTTGATCCAAGACAATCGATGGCCTCTAACCCAAGAGTGTGCAGGGAAGAAGCAACATGCATCTTGACCATCAAGAAACACAAGCAACGGCCTCTTACACCCCAAGCAAAGCTAACAATCAACATGGTTTCCACTAACTCTCCCTTTCTCTATGTTGTGCAAATCAAGCCTATTTCTAGAAGTTTTTGTGGGATTTATATTTTCAAAACCTTTAAGAAATCCTATGCAAAGGATTCTATTTAGATCATAGATCAGATTTTGGACTTCGGTTCTACTATATTTTGCCTACAAGATAATCTATATTTTGTATTTTCAAGCTGAACAACTAGGCTACAACGTTTTGTTATTACAAAGGATATTCTTTTCCATTGAAGAAACAAATATATCTATATATATTTGTCGTACCAAAACTTCAAACATTTATTAGCTACAGACGAAAGCAAATAAATATTGTCACCAACACACCCCAGTTCAGCAATAAATGGTGTGAAAATAAGATGTACAGAACCTCTATCATTGGTGTCGCTTTTTGTTACTCCATCAAGTTTCTAAATTCAAATATGTCTCAATCCAATATGTTCCCTTATTACTGAAGGTCCTCCCATATTTTTGGTGTGGGTGTGATGAGAGGACTTGAGAAATTTTGTCCTTATGTATTTATGTAACAAAGTGACGTTTATGTAAATAAAGTGAATGTGTATGTATACTTTAGAAAAGTGGATCTCACTTAAAAATGTATTTAATAATTAAAGAGTTTAATTATTAAAAGTGAGATAAGTTGTGAACCCTAGATTTTGTAAAAAGATCTTCAACACTAGATTAGGTAGTTATTGAAGATAGTTACAAAATCTAAGTATAAAACATTAGAGCGGCAAATGAAAGGTAACTCACCAGAGAGAGAGAAAGAGATTTAAGACCAAAGAAGAAAGAGAAGACCCCTGGCACAAATTCCAATGCAAGTGACAGCATTAAATGCAGAATTGCAGCAGCATTAATGACAGGCTGTACAGCATTAATTGCAGACAGTGGCACGAATTTTGAGGCAGCAGAAAAGTACATAAGTGACAGATCCATACAGCCACATGTGTGACAGAAAAGTACAGAAGTGACAGATCCATACAGCCGCACGTGTGACAGAAAAGTACAGACCGTACCCGCACGTGCGAAGGTACAGCAGGCACGTTTTTCGAGGTATTTTGCTGTAGAAGGTGTTTTTGGAAAAATTGCCATTAGGGTTCAGAAGGAAAAATTTTCTGAGTTGTAGAAAAAATTCTGAGTTTGTCTTCTTTAATGAAAAATTTCTTTCTAGGGTTTTCCCCAAGCAGTGGGGTTTTGCCCGGTCTTTAAACCAAAATTTTATTGTGTTCATCTGCTTAAAATGTTTCAGTATATGGCAGAATTTTGAAGTGCATTTTCAGAAGTGTGGTATTACTTTTCATTAAATTCAAGTTAAAGCGTTCAACAGAATGTGTGAATGAACTATTTCATTTTTTAAGTCAAGATTTTCTTCAATCAAGGCCGACGGTTTACCTCGGGTACCATCCTAAAAAAATGGGGAAGTACCTAAGGGTTTCCTGAGCGATGTTCCATCTTTAAAAAAAATAAAAAATAAATACATATTGGCAACACAATTATCTATCCAACTAATTAAGAATTTCTCAACTAGAACTTGATGATGAAATTATTAATTGACCTCGTCATGGAAGTCATGACCTTTATCAACCGATACAGTCCACAATCACATAATAATAATAAAACTCCCATCAATAGTGTACTTGAATAATTAGCCCTTGGACCACCTTCTAACCATATTGGATATAACAACTCTACCTATTCATTATCATTGAATATCCTTGTTGAAGTATTTGTCCTTTTTTTCTTCCACTAGTGATGTAACTACTTTATTGTCAATTTCTCTTACATCTCATCATCACGTCAATTCTCTTACCTTAAAACATTATACACTGATTATTATTAATTAACCGTCAATTCCCTTGAATGCTTGATATTGGACTTCATCACATTAACAAAAGCATTCTTCCTGGTTGACTCACAAAAGGGTGGCTCGCCTCAACAACATTCTTAATAAATATTTTTCTAAAGCCCGACAAGTCTAAAAGAGATTTTAACATCGTTTATGTTCTCCACACCCAAGTGAATTCGATCACAAAGCAATTGAGGGGCACAAAGGTTCAAGTGACTTCTAGGACTAAATTAACAAAAGATATCATCATACCCTCGTTTCTATTAACTTCAAATATCAATATAGAAATTTAGTACAATCCCTTTATTGAGATGATAAATAAGTAATATTCACATAATGCTTGATTGGTTATTATGATCCAAATCTATCCTATGGCAAGCATTCATGCAGGGACACTAACATTTTTATATCTCTGTTAATTGTGTGCTCATCTTGTATGTCTTCTCCACAATCCTTGGCTGCTTTATCATCTTCAAGTTTGGTTGAAAACAAACATTTTTGTCACGAGCATTCAAACCAGAGTTGTCGAAGCGTCCCCCCCCCCCACGGTTCCGACCCCGGAACCTTGCTCCGAGCAGGTTCTTCCCGGAAGCTTGCATGGAATCGCGCTTCCTAAACTTGGAACCTCGCACCCTCCCCAAAATCCACGCTTCCTGCCTTTCCGGAAGCTTCACGCTTCCAATTCCCCCGAACCTCGCTTCCACCACGCTTCCTGCCTTTCCGGAAGCTTCACGCTTCCAATTCCCCCGAACCTCGCTTCCACCACGCTTCCCCCCACGCTTCCACCACGCTTCCTCCAGAAGCTTCCCCGAAGCTTCCTGAAATGAAGTCACGAAAAGTCATATTTTGACATTTTTTTTTATTTTTTCTTTCTTTTTTGGCTTTGTGGGTGGGCCCTAAGGCTTTCTTAGGGGTTAGAGAGGGCCTAGAGCTTGCAACTACTCATGCACCCTCCCATGTTGGATTTGTAGGCTCTTCAATTGGTAGGCCTAGGTACCATACTATGAGATTAGTTTGGGAGTGCTATAAGCATGTGCACAACCTCTTCACTAGTCTACCGTAATGAATGGGTAAGGGCTTCGTGATCCTGACTTTTGTAATCTTGGAGGGTGTTATACCCCATGTGACTTTTGATGGATGGGATGTTGTACAATCCATGGACGCTGATCAAGTGCTTACTATATGGGGCCCATCCTTGGATGGCTATGACACCAACCCCCACTCCCTTGCCTTGATGGCTCGGGTTAATGTTTCATGTTTGTTGTTATGATGTTATATTTCTCTTTGTCTCGAGGATACACACTTTGCTACTCTATGAGTGTTTTGGGCCTTTGGCATAAGCCAACTTAAATTGTTGACTTTGCTATTTAGGTGTTTTGGTTGCACCTAACCCATGTTTATGCTGTATTTTTTTATGCTTATGGAGGTTGCACATGCAACTTGCTCTTTTTCATTTATTGACAAAGAGACATCCACTGCATCTAGCGAATCAACTATATGTTAAAAAATCAAGGTATAAATTATAGATTGTGAAACCCTCACAAATGCAATCGAATATGAAGAATTGAATGTCACTAATGTTGAAAAATTGTCTACTGTCAAAAAAGTTAAATCATTGATCAACAAAAGCAACACCTACATATATAGTTACAATTGAAGGTCCATTTGCCATTTCTAATGAAATTGTATCTCAATCTAAATTTGGAAGTATCACAAACATACATGTTTCATAAATTTTGCATCTAGTTTGACATTCTACATGTTTTCTTTTGAATATATATATATATATATATATATAAACGCTTCCAACCACGCTTCGCTTCCGGCCATTTTTTGAAAAACACGCTTCCGCGGACTCGCTTCCCGCACCCGCTTCGCTTCCACGCTCTGGCAACACTGATTCAAACACATCATGTTTTCGTGTGTTGTTCTTGATGTCTTCATGCATGTCATCATTCCACATATACTATGATGTGTTCTCCTAGACTCTTGCATGTTCTAGGGATTAAACCCAAAAATCTTTTACAAGTACCACTTCACATTAGGTGGCACATCCTCTTTAAATAAGATGCCTAAGTTGGACATGACATTCTCTAAACATTGACATTACACTAGCATTTTCTTCATGTAATCCATCTAATTCATCCTTGAGATCTATGTGAAACACATTATACATCCTTCTTAAACATGATGTCATCAAGTTGCAAGCAATCTTCACTACATCGGTTGTCCATACTAGAAAGTTCTCAACCTCACACACATTATGTCACTATGACATAAGCAATCCTCATTTAATTGATCGTCCAACTCATGCAGGCCATCCTTCATATGTAAGATTATGTAATCATCTAGATTCTCTTTATCAAATAATCTAATGACAGCTTCATGCACCTTTCGTTGATGTAATGAAAATTTTGCAGCTTAGGAAGGATACCCCTTATGTTCATGATGTTATCAGTGGGAAAATTGACCAATTTGACCAAGATAGGCTATGTAATGATGTTGTCTACTAACTAAGTCATAAACTCATTTGTTCTCCTACTTGAACGTCCCCATTGATGAAGCCACTTTTCTCCCATAGGGCATCTTCATTAATGAATTTATACAACAATCAAGTCGTCTTCTATTTTTATGAAATCAACTAGTGAATTTTTTTATTTCTTTTAACACCATTACTTATTTAGTGCATTTAAAAATATCATCATTGTGCCATTTAGTTAGGTAGAGGATTGGTATCCATGACTTCATAACATCAATTATTTATCACATCCTCCAAGCTTACCCAATTTCAAGTCATCGTTATGATTCGCAACATTTTTGGGACAAGGAGACCAAGGGCAAGCTCAAGACCCAACTAAAGGAACACTACAAATTCTATCAAACAACGCTACAAACAAAGCAGATTAAGACATAGTTGATGCACCCTCCTTAACATGAAAAAAATATAATGAATATAAAAATACATCTTCAAAATGTATAATAAACAATAACATAAATCATACTATAGTCAAATATCATTAGATTATATCATATAGTTATAAATCTAATATTATAGATGTATACATAATATAATATATATAAGGTCATATATACAAATATTATTTTATATACTATAACATAATAAAATTCTTATATATTACTTATGTCTACCATATGTTATAAGTACGAGGAGATAGCACAACAAAGCACCCAACCTGGGTTTTGATAATGGTTACAAAGTAATCATCAAAATGTTAAAAGTGCCATTCCTTGTTCTAATATTAAAGCAAATATTTCTTAGTATAGATGCTAGCCTAGATATTTGTATTCAATTAAGATAAAATCAAGTAAAATTCAAAAAAAAAATTATAAAATCTCAACTAACTCCCAACAAATGTATTAGACAATTGAACCTTAACACTAGTACAATCCAAACCTGAGCATAGATCAACATCATCAGTCATAGAAATATATCAAATGTAAGAAAACATTCAGCAACAACAATGTAACTTGTTTTACACAGCCAATAGGATGCTTACTTAAACTTAAAATTCCATGGGAAGATGAACAAAATTTAGGTTGACTTGTTTATAACAATATACACAAAATACAAGATGTTTGATACCTACAAACTGAAGAGTCTTATAACAAAGTATTGAAACATTTGATTTTGAATCATATGGAAACGTATTAAAAATTATTTAATCAATTTAACTGAAATTTATATTTTTGTTTTCAAGTGAAGCTTTATGTGAACAAGACTGCATTCCTATATAGCTATACAAGTTCATCAAAGGCTTTGATTATATTCTAATTCAAGTATGATGCAACAACTACCGCTCAAGCATACAACATTTCAACGCAAAATTTAACCTCTTCTAATGCACTTATATAGGTCTTTTAAACACTATAGTAACTAGTTGTTTAGCTACTGCTAGTAAAATGTTGATATTGACTAGATACATTATTACATTACTTAAAAATAGAAAACACATTTAGGTGTGCCTTGCATTGTTTGATTAACATCTGTTTATGATCTATGGCTTGGATGTTCCAGCTACTGATGTGATGAGCTTTGCCACCTCACATTACACTCAAACCTATTGATCTTGCTATGTTCCATCCTGAATTTTATTTATCTATAAAAGTCATACACTTCTCAAGTCCATTTCATTGAACGTGGTACTTTAAAATAGGACCATATAAGAAAAATAGATTAGCAATGACAAGAAACACAAAAAACTCATTTATGTCCTACTTACCTCTTGACTCATTTGACCCGGACGTGAACGTACGCGTTTTGATCTTATCCATATATCTCGTTTCTTTCGATAATTTCTACTTTCACCAGTTTGGTCATCCCATTGAAGACTATAATCTGATCCCCACATATCCAGGTTGTAGACATAAATGTGTGTCCCAGTTCCATCTTCTTTGAACCTTGCAAACTTGTTTCCTATAACATATTCATTAAATGGTGAGTATTCTTTTATGGCTTTTAAATGGGCTTCTGCTTCTGCTTCACTGTGTACTGTAAGATCAAAATCCATATATCCTCCTTGTTTTCGATATGTTATGATGGGAATCTCCACGTCCTGATAAATTGAAATCATTGAAACTTTATATGAGAATAATAAATGTAAAACAACATGAGATCACAAAATCAACATACTCATGTACATCCAAACACAATGGAAGGGTTACACCAGTGAACAGAAAGCTCACATCCTTGTTTTCATTAAATGATTGTGACAAAAATGCTATCGATCGTGTTTCACTGCTTTGTGTAAAAACAACTACATCCTTTCCAAGTCGCATCGATCCAGTCTGCTCACAACGGTGCCAAAAATTCAGAGAGGTCATGACATGCAACCAACATTTATATACTTGAAAAAGGCATGAACACACAGTCTAAAATGAAGCCTTTACATAAATACGGGATCAATCAGCTGAATCAAAATATATAAACAAAACATAATATTAAAGAAAGAAATTGCACATGGATCACAGCAAGACAAAATCATGGATTGACTTATTCTTTGTTGTGCCCATAGCCAAGAAAAGCATCTACATGCTTCCTTAATAAAAGGTACAGAAAACAGTCAAGTTTCGGTAGAGCAAATGGTCAAGACGGGTTTCGTTCTGCAAGGCAGCCCGAGATCAAAACCCACTGCTCCTTGGAGGCAACATCTAAATCCAACCATGCTAAGGGTATGTGCGGCCCAGGCCGGGTGTGATCCCTGGGTGATTTTGACTGCTTATATGCCCCTGGGTTGTGGTTTCTCAGACCCAACGCTGGCCCAGCAAGTTAAAGGGCATTGCAGCAGACAAAACGAAAAAGTACAGAAACTGCCTCCAAGACTTAAACACAAATATCATATTACTATTCAAGGACAGCTGTGTATTTAAAATGCCATCAGAACAAATGGTCAAGAATGAAAATCCAACACCAAATCCAAAAGATTCACAAACAAGTCCAATACAAGGAAATTTCAAAGAATACAATAAAAACAACTTCAAAAAGAGAAAAGAACATTGCAGTTCATCTAAATATTAACTTATCAATAGCATTCAAAAAAAATAGCAGGCAAATGCTCACCTTGAAACCTACTCCAAACCTCCCAATAAGTTCCTTGTTCTCTCTAGCAGGGCGCTTATGACCAAATGAGAGCATTCTTTCAATATCGGAATGTGTCATGCCACAACCATTGTCTACAATGGCAAGCACAGGGATCTTTTTTCCAGCCTTCTTATGATACTCCATTTGAATCGATATGTCCAACCTGTTAAAAGCACTTCATGCAATCAGCCTGAGCATCAAATCTCACAAAAATGGATTACATAATAGCTCCTGGGATTCACCTATTAGATCCATGTTGAAATTGAATCCTAGCTTACCGAGAGGCATTAGCATCCCTAGAATTATCAATAAGTTCAGCAAGAGCACCAAAAATCCATTGTGCGTGATTGTGACTCAATGTCTCCAAGTATTCAGGGTGTGTCCGGGAAAACTTGCGCTTAACCACATTTGTATCTGATCTTTCCTGTTTGACTTCCCTCGTTTGGAATCTATGGAGAGCTCCTTGTTCCATTTGCTGTGGAACATTCTCAATCAGAGGTGAAATGTTGTTTTCTACTCGAGGTGAATCACTCTGAATACACCTGCTGACATTTTCAGATGCTCTATGCAAGGAACTTATGTGTTCAGGTGGAGATGACACATTCAGGTATGGTCCACCTTGTTGATGGTCATTAGAGATCCCGCAAGTTGCATTGCCCTTCACTGGCCTTAGATGTAATGTTTGAGAATTTTGCGGCCCCAAGTAAGCATCCTCTACAATCACCTTCGACCGAGAATCTTCACATATTATATTATCCTGCAATACCCTGGAATATAAAGTTGGATTCTGCGGCCGAATTACAGCATCCACTTGAGCAGGCATGGGTTCTCTAATTCTGTTATCTGACCATCAAACCTTGTTATCAGCAAGGATATTTTTCAATAAAAGACAATCAAATAATGAAAATAGAACTGGCAAAGTAGAGAAAACAAATCTGATTACTAATAACCATTTATCATTATGATCCAGCAACAACCTGGAACTTCACTATCCCTAGGCGATTTCATAAGACGATAAGCAACACCAACACGATCCAAGTTTCCAGCAGGTGGTGTTATAAGGAACTCGTACCATCCAAAATGACAAACAGCAACCTTTAACACAGATGATATACAAGAAACAAATATTTCAGGCCACCATTCTTTTAAAGAAACAATGAAACCAAATTAACAACATATGGGAATTTTATAACCATCTTGCAATCCTGAATATTAATATCCTCAGATCTATAGATCCTTCGGGCATGCTTCACTTAATTTGGGATCAAACATGTTGAATGAATATCGCCATTATTAACTGAACTACCATCTATTCTGCTATAGAAGTAACTGAAAACGAAATAAATGTTGTTTCTAGAATTAGTCTCTCTTTACAACCATGCAATAATAATTTAATGCAACGAAAAGCAGGCAAACCCTCCTATACCTGTTGAAACTGTAAAGAGGCAGTGAAATTGAAGGCTCACCTTATCCCTTTTGAGGAGATAACCAAGAAATGTTTCAAATTCTGATACTTGTTGCCGATTCTGCCCAGCTGCATGAAAATAAACCCGAGGCAACTTTGACAGTGGAAGAACTGCTGCTGGAGTCATGTCCGTAATGTGTAAGGCTAGAGGGCTGCAAAGGAAACTCAATCTTAGACACTCGGCATGTATACTTCATAAATAATAAAGGAAACTTGCAGGAAATTCAACTATCTGGTGCACACCATAGAATAATACATTCCAGTAAACAATGGGAAGAGAAAAAAGACAAGATAAATATATTACTGTCCAACAAATGACCAAAAAGGGAGGTCAAAGCAACTGAAAAAAGTACAATCAGCAATTACTCCTGCAGATGTCCTGAGGACTACTACAAAAGCATGAAGTAAGCTAAACTAACTGATAAATGAGTTAGCCATGAAAGAGCATGATCAACTCATGCTGGAGGAAAGAAAAGACGCATGTGCTAGGTATAACAGTGAAGCCCTAATTAGCATCATAGGCTGGAATACAAAAGAATAAAAAGAATTCTATGTTATCTCGAAATCAACCCTTTCTGACATATAAATTAATTTGGCTCCTAAAGACAGCCTAGAAGATAAGTATGTTATAGCATGTAACATGCCCATTTATAATTTTATACAGCAAGTTCACTCAGTGAGATTATATTTCCTTGAATCCATCTGACTCATAATTGAAAGTCACTCTAACCTACCTAATCATGGCAGAACAAATAGCTTATCCACAACAAAATAGTGTACAGGCTATTAAAAAATAATGATGTACTTCAACATCAGATGACCATATACATACATTAGATGGCATTGCATGTCTACATGTTTAAAACTGATCAGCATTCTCTAAACCCTACATGAATTGCATCTAGCCAGGGCAGTTGAGAGCTAAGTCACAGGGTTTGCCGAACCTAAACCTCTAGGTTCAAAATTTAGCGAACCTAAAAAAAATTTAAAAATTCTTTTAGGTTCAGCTCTGGTTCGAGCACGTTTTTGGCGCAGTTTTCAGTTTTTCGGGGGATAGGGTTTCGACTAACATCTCCGACGACAACGAACTACCGATCAACATCTCGGCCCTCTACGTGTTAGCCCGAGCCGCCAATGAATATATTGTTGATTGGAGCCTCAACTGTCCACAATTAAACCCAAGCCAGCAAGAAATACAAAACCCTCACTCGTCGGCTTTAGCTCTACGGTCTACCTTCTGTCAAATGGTCTGCGAGTCAACTGGTCCGCGAGCAACCACTCGACTTTGAAATTGCAGTAGAGTTACGGGATAAAAAAACATTTACGAGAGTAAGTGTTTACGGGATAAAAAAACATTTACGGGAGTAAGTGTTTACTGGATAAAAAAACATTTACGGGAGTAAGTGTTTACCAGATAAAAAAACATTTACGGGATAAAAATATATATTTAGATTTGACCTGTTTTTAAATTTCTGAATTTGAGATAAAGGATGTCCGTTTAAGTTTTGTAGTTTTAAGAATACTTTCTACTTATTTTTGCAATTACAATTTCATTGTTCTTTTCAAACTTTAATAAAAGCATATATTATTAAATTTGATCATGGTTAATTTATTTACAAGTATTTATTCATCATTATTTTTATTTATATATTTTTATTATTTTTATTTATATATTTTGTATTAACATTTGTTTTTAAATATTTTACATATAATATATATATGTATACACACAATGTTCCCCCAAGTTTCCGGGACGAGGGGACGCGGGAGCAGGGAAACGCACATTCGGGATGCGTGGAGACCACCCCCAAATTTAGGGATATTCGAGGGGGACGTGGGGACGTCTCTAAAATTATAAAAATAAAATAAAATATCAAAAATAATAATTCATTTG
>LPNX010270101.1:109589-216985 GCA_001517045.1 Pseudotsuga menziesii
CATAGGTTGAGAGGAGTGATAACCTCCCCACACAGGATCACTTCCCACAGTAAAGTAACATCTTGAGCATAGTTACATATATCGACGATATATCGCCGACATCACGATATATCGCAAGTCAAAGTAGTCGACGATATATCGCCATCAAAATATCGCGATATTTTCCAGAGTTTTTAATATATCGCGACACATTAAAATATCGCAATAAATTCAGTATATATCACGATTCGATGGAAAATATCGGCCTGCTGATAAAAAATTAGTTTTTTTCACCATAAAGAGGCCACAGACGCGTTTTTCCGGTTCATTTGCACTTTGCGGCTTGGAGGAAGTGGAGCACTGTTGTCTTGGGCAATTTTCTACAAGAGAGGAAGGGGGCAAACCATCAAGCTTCCATTGCCATCTAAATCTATTCAAGTATGTATTCTATTTCTTTGAACTTTCATTCTTTTTCTTTTTGCTTGAGATTTGTTGGTTAATGTAGATTTAGTGTAGGGTTTAGGTTAAGATTTAGTGTAGGGTGTAGATTTGCCATTACAATCATAGCCTATAGGGTTTTATCCTTTTAGGTAGGCCACCCTTCATGTCTTTGAATGTTTTAATAATTTCATTGTTTTCAAAATTTTAAAGAAGAACATTTTAAAATTTATTCATTTTTGTTTGTTTGAACTTTGTTGTGGCATAGGTGACACAATGCCAAAGCCATTGGATCCAATGTGGGAGTATGGGCAACCAATTGACCCTAATAATCGGCAAGGTTGAATTGCAAACTATGTGGGAAGGATATTTCTGGTAGAATTAGCCGCTTGAAATACCACCTTGCCAAAATTGTTGGGCATGAAGTGGATGTTTGTCTTGCTGTTACCCCAGAAGTGATGCGTATTGCAAACCAATCCATTCTTGACATGGCTAAGAAGAGGGACGAGAAGGAGTAATTCAGAAATGAACTTGCATCTAGAACACAGTCACGAACCATGGGAGCCACAAGTGACATGCATCCCTTCTCCTCATCTACACGACCCCCACATTCCACTATGCCTTCTTCAACCTCACCTTATGTGGCATCATATTCGAGGCAACATTCTGTTCGAACCATGCTCAAACAAAGGGAGAAGGAAGAGGCGGATAGAGTTGTGACAAAATGTTTTCTATGGGGTGATGTGCCTTTCAACATCGCCAAAAACAACCCCTACTATCATGCCATGTTTCAAGCTGCTGGCGCTGTTGGTCCAGATTATAGGGGGCCTTCCTATAATGATTTGAGAGGGAGACTCCTTGATGAGGAGAAGGTTGATTGCACCTGGAGATTAGATGAGCTCAGACAGTCATGGGCGACCACCAGTTGCAGTGTTATGTCAAATGGATGGATTGATGGGAAGGGCAGAACCATTATCAATTTCTTGGTCAATTGTCTAAGGGGGACAATTTTTATCAAATTTGTCGATGCATCTCCCTATGTTAAAGATGCACACTTATTATGTGATTTGCTGGATAAGTTTATCCAAGAGATAGGTCCACAATATGTTGTCCAAGTCATTACAGACAACGCTGCCAATTATGTTGCTGCTGGGAGAATGCTTATGGAGAGGTATGCAAGCTTGTATTGGACTCCTTATGCTGCCCATTGCATTGATTTGATGCTAGAGGACATGGGAAAACTTCCTTGGATCAAGGAAGTCATTGATTCAGCTCGAAGTGTGACAAAATATATATACAATCATGCATATGTTCTTTCACTCATGAGACGCTTCACGGGAAACAAGGAGTTGATGCGGCCTGCAATCACACGATTCGCCACTTCCTTCATTTCTCTTCAGTCTATGCATAAGGTTATGATGGAGTTGCAGCGGATGTTTCTTTCTGATGAGTGGGCATCTTGTGTCTATAGCACAAAACAAGATGGGCAAGCCATTGCTCGAATGGTGCAATTTGATTTGACTTTTTGGGCACGATTAGAGGAGGTATGTGCCATCAGTGAACCTTTGGTAAAGGTTCTTCGTTTGGTTGATGGTGAAAAGCCCGCAATGGGCTACTTGTATGAGGCCATGGATAGGGCCAAGGAAGCTATCCATCACTACTATGAGGACAAGGAGGAGGTGGGACTCACAAGACGAGCTGAACTATGGAGTGTGATTGATGAACGATGGAATAATACTCTCCATCGTCCCATTCATGCAGCAGGGCTCTACCTCAACCCTGCTTTCTCTTATGCATGTGGCTTTCAGTTTGATGCTGAGGTCATGGATAGCTTTCTCCATTGTGTTCAGAGGATGGTGTTAACTCCCTCTGAGCGCGCAGAGATTTCTAGACAGATGGAGATCTATAGGATGCCAGGTGGCACTTTTGGCTATGACATGGTTGTCCAAGATAGAACCAAAAGGATGCCAGGTACAATTTGTTTAAAACTTTCAAATTTTGATCTCTTAGATTCTTAATTAATTACCCTTTCATTTCTATGATTTTTACTTGGTAAAAATTTAATACATTGTAATTTGTAATTTGAATTTTGTCTTACCGTTTACCTTCCTTGTTTTCTTTGTAGATGTGTGGTGGACTAACTATGGTCGCATTGTCCCAGAGTTGTAAAAACTTGCCATTAGAGTGCTAAGTCAAAGTTGCAACTCATCAGGGTGTGAGCGCAATTGGAATGTCTTTGAGAAGATACACTCCAAGAAGCGCAGAAGGTTAGAATTTTCAATTTAGAAATGTTAAAGTTTAAACTTAAATTTATAATCTTTGCTTCTTTATAATTTTATTAATTTTAAATATAATTTATTACAATTTTGAATTTGAATTTATCATCATTTATCACCCCCTAACTATGGATCTCATACTAATGCAGGTTACTTTCTCAACGCCTTAATGACATGGTTTATCATTATGTCTACTATAATCTAAGGTTCCAGGTGAAACAAATTCAGAAAGTGCCCAATTCAAATGCCATTTCATTGGATGACATTGACACTACCAGCAAATGGAGGGTGGAGACGAAGGATCCTATGATGGACGAGGCACCTGAATGGTTGGAGGAAGAGGAGGATGATGATGCAGATCCATCGGAGGAGGAGGGGGAAGAGGGGGATGTTGATGTTCCACTTCAAGAGGATGACTATGAGGACATTGAGGAGGAGGTTGATACTCATTTGCAGCGCCGACCAACTCCAATGCCACCACCTCCACAAAGTCATATAGTTGGGACTGGGAGGAAACAGCTCACATTCACCTCCCCCTCATCCACAACATCTACTCGAGCAGTTGGAGGTTTTAGTTCCACCCCAGGATCATCTGGACCACCTCCACAACCACCTACTGCTTCTAGAGGAAGAGTGGTGCCCTTGACCCGTAAAAGGGGTAGATTGATTAGAGGATCATCCTCAAGGAGTCGATGACTTGATTCTTATTATTTATCATTGTACTATCATACTATGTTGGTGTCCTATGTCTAGACTCTATACATTATCTACATGCCTCATGAGTCATGATGATTCATCTCTTGAGAGACATTTATTTTGATCATTTGACGTGATTTTCTATCATTCCATCAAGAACACATTTCATGATTTTCAGTTTATACTATATAGTCGAACTCGATATTTGATCATGATCCACCATTTGACATATTATGCATCTTATATATGTGTTGTATTTTAATATTTATGTGGAAATGTGTTTATTTGTTGTTGTTGTTGCTTGAGATGTTAAAAAAATTGAAAAAAAATGTTTATTTTTGTATTTTTTAATGCAAAACGACATTTGCCGATATTTTCGCCGTTGCTGCCGACAAGTTTCATTCCGGACCCTCGGCGATATATTCGCCGACACGATATATGTAACTTTGATCTTGAGCACTTGATGCTGAAGAATACAGTTTACCCTAGGTAACATCTTCGAAACAAGGGGAAGTTGGAAATGCCTGGTGGGTTTCCCAAGGATATGTATTTCACAGTTTTTAAAAACATATATATCGAGCGCCTACAAAGGTCTACTAATTTTGCAACAAATAACAACCTCTTAATAGAAATAAGAGGCAATACAGTTATTCTTCATTCGTCTGATTTAGATACAAAGATTATGTCAAGGTGCCTTATGACAGGATGGTATCCTAGTTTTGATGTCGTCTCTACAAATTATATTCATGCAGGTATCATTTTATATGGCAATGCTAGGGTTTAGAAAAGTCTTCAGATCGATAACCTTTATGGACCATATGCAAACACTAAACCCTTCTAGGACCCCCTATAAATGAACAGGACATCCTGAAAGGTGAAAATGTGATAGTGGAGGCTTATCTAAATTTGACCTTAAGCTCCAAATAGTGTGAGAAGAAGGGACCATATCAAACCCACTAGTAGATTTATTTTCTCTTCTTTAAAGATTTGAATCTGACAGACATTGAGCCATTAAAATTAGTAACTACTTGGCAAAATTCTCCAAGGGACTTGGTAAATTTCTTGTGGCTAGCAAGATTTTAAAGGAAGTTCCAAGATACAAATACTAGGTTGGGATGTGAGGTTCATCTAATCATTGTCTTGTTCAACTAAAATTAGAAAAAAGAAGATCAACAACCCCCTACCCCCTTCAAGTTTAGTCATGATTGGCTATTTAATGAAGAATTTGAATATCTATTTATCAAAACTTGAAACTATTCGAAGTTTCAAGGATCCAACCATGACTTAGTTTGCAAACAGCCTATGCCAGGTCAAGAAGATAACTAAATGGGAAAAAGTTCAAAAACAAATGAGTCTTCAATACCTATAGGAAGTAGAGGATAGAATGCTTAGCATGTTTAATTCTAATGTCTTTGATGTCTTTTCAAATGAGGATTTAGCATCCTTACAATTTTGGAAGAAAGAAAAAAGTTGTTAGACAAGGAACAGCTAGAATGGAGACTCAAAAGCAAAGCCATTTGGTTAGCAAAAGACTATAATAGTACAACATTTTTTCAAAATTATGCTAATCACCGAACACAGGTGAAAACTATCTACAAAATTGGATTAGCAAGTATCCTCTTGCATGGACATCACAAAAGAAAGCAAATAACACTTTCACAATATTGACAGAATCAAAGAATATAGACACTAGAGATTTAATCAAGTTATTAAGGCTCTTTGATCAAAGAATGAACGAGGAACTAGAAGAAGATGAAGACCATACTGCAACCTTTCAAGAAGGCCAGAAGCCGAGCTCCAAATGGTTGGGCAATGGAATTTTCCTTAGGTTTCTTTGATTTTCTAGAAGATGGCCTTTTAGAAGTAGTAAAATCCAAGCTATCAAGGAAAGTCCATCAAGCTTTAAGTTCAACTTTCATTTACGAACTTTAGCACAATTTCTTTATGCATTCTTATTTACAAGCTAATTGCAAAAGTTACTATTAACAAATTAAAGGGCATGTTGTCTAGTTTTATTACATAGGAGCAATTTGTTTTCTTTCAACAGACAAAAAAATGATGCAGTGGTACACGAGAAGAGAGCTTGCACAATAAAAACTAAAAATCTACCTGTAGTGGTTATCAAGATAAACTTGCAAAAGCTTTTGACAAGGTTAATTGGCTCTACATCAAGCTTGGGCTTAAGCAAATGAGCATGTCTCTACAAACTATGAGCATGTCTCTACAAGCTTGGGCTTACTGTCAATGCTTGCTAAGGGAGATGAGATATCACAACTTTTGAAATACTTTTGTGGAGCAACTAGCATGGAAATAAATATGAACAATCTTGCATGCTCTTCAATAGTTTAAAGGCCAAAATGGAAAGGCAAATTTCCCAAGCTTTTTTCTTGCCTACAACTCCTCTAGTTCAAGGAGTGAAATTCTTGGGGTTTAACCCAAAACCCAATGATTATAAAATAGTTGAGTGACAATGGCTTTCCAAGAAGATTAAAGAGAGGCTTACTTGTTAGTGCCATATATGTCTCAAGGAGGTAAACCGTTCTTGATCAAATTGATACTAGAAGGTATACCTGTCCATAAACCATTCGTTGCTCACATCCCAAAAGGTGCATCCAGCTTTCCCATGTATTGTTGGAGGAACTACGTGATCAAGGACTTACAAATCTCTCTGATGTTTGCTATACCAGGGATGCCGAGTAAATAGATTCAAGGTCAGAGAACAGCTAAAGACTTTAACTTGTAGGGAGATTTGGCAACAAAATTGTCCCTTTGCACCAATATTCTCAAACACAATGTTATTGCATCAACGAATTGCATAGATGAGTTAAATTTATCTAAGAACAAAGCTCTATATGTATCCTAAGAGGAAAGGGAGTTGTGGTGGAGTATAGTCTAGAAGCTAGACTATCCTATAAAAATAGATATATTTCTTTGACTAGCACTCAGCAACAAGATTTGGGACAACAATCAAAAGAGGAACTGAAGTGGTCCTAGCATATGCATTCTATGCAAGGCAAAAATAAAACTATAAATTATTTATTTGTCTAATGTCCTTTTTTCAAAATCTATTTGGAAAGACATACTTCAACCAGCCATTAGGTCAAGAACATGGGAAAATACTAATCATTTAGAGTGTTTTGAAACCTGGATCAAAGATAACTATGCCACAACTCATGAAGCTCTGACTTTGCTTTGTTCTCTAGGTGCTCTAACCAACAACGAATAAGACCATATTTGAAGACATAAAATTGATAATTGGTCAACTAACTCATGCATGTCCAATAAAGAAAGTTGTAAGGAGACAAAGCATAGGGTAGTAAGATTCATACAAAAACCTACTACTAACTCGTCTTTTCCTTGGGGCTACATTGTTGGGGCTTGTCAAGGAAGCTCTTTTACGTGTAGTGTTGGGGTCATTATTTTACCTTGAAAATTGTTGCTAGCCTAGGATCCAACAATATAGTAGGGTTTTATGCTCTATGGATTTTGATGAAAACAACAAAAGAAAAAGGTCTCAAAAATTTTCAAATCTTTGGGAACTCCAAACTAATAGTGGATTGGACAAATGGCAAACGCCAAATCACAAGCTTAACTCTAGGACATATCATAGATAGGATTCTAGAGGTAAAAAATTACTTTGATTCAATCACCTTCATTGACATCCAAGACAAGCAAATTCACATTCTAAAGTGGCTTTTGCAGTGCAAGAAGGCTTCTTGTCAATTTAGGAGTACAGGGAGGGAACTCTCCCCTTGATCTCATACCTGTCTATCTTTACATTTCATCTTGGTGGTCTTTGTTCAGGAATTCAACCTCAATCCTAGCTGGTTTTTGTTTTTTGGGTATTATTTTTATCCTTGTGGGTTTTTAGAGATAAAGACAAGAGGTCGCCTCACCCCTTTTTGGTTTTTCGAGACTACATTAAGTATTTAATGGGGAAGATTTTAGACTTTTTTTAACTCTATATATGAGCCCAAAAGGTCAAAGCAATGCAGATTTTGATTTCAAACTTGAACTAATAAATATTAAGTTTTTCTTCATGAAAAGAAAGCATTTAATATTCTTCTTTATAATAAGGCAAATGAAAACATATGATACCTATTAACCATCTTACCTGCATCTAAGTCCAATCAAATATCTGGCATCTATAGAATTCATTATGACCAACAAACCCTTGTAAAAGAAAAAACAAAAAAAAGCTCAAATCAAGAATTTCAATTGTAAACCACATCTTAACATTGAGAACCATAAAACCTCTAAATCTTAGAGAACAATGAATCATATATATTAAAAAGTTCTTGCAATTATTTGTTGCTTTTGAAACCTTGAATTGTTTATCCCATTCACTTATGCACAAGTTAAATATACGGCCCTAAATTACATTACATGTTTGCAATGATATCACACTCTTTCTTTCTCATAAATAATCTGATTAGAGTTTTTTCTTACTAATCCAATGGATTTTCGTTGAACACATACATATTCAATACGTATGAATAAAACAAAATCACCATAAAATACAAAGAATAACAAATTCAAACACCTAAATATTTTATACAGAACTGTCAAAAGCAAAATTGGTCAATAAAATCTTACATCTTCACCGGAGAATTGGAGCATGAAACTTGGCTAATGGGCTTGCCATCTTTGAACAACATAATGAATGTAGTAGACTCATCTGCTCATAGCATAAACATGCCAATGTCAAGCAATTAAATATTGCCCAATTTACATAAAATACAATTGAAAATCAACTAATGGCCTTATTTTTTAAATTTCTATGCTTGTAAATATATAGCTTCCATATCTTAAGGATTCTTACAAGTATTAAACAAGAATAATGCAAATTAGTAGTCTACATATCATTTGCCTTAAAATCCAAGCAACTAATGTATACATGATACACCTACCTTCTTCAGGGGCCTTGTTCAAATCCATTATCACCATTCTTATCCTCAACAAAATAACCTTCAAAATTGCAAGCACAATGATGTTAACTTCTACCCATATCAAATAAAACTATTGAAAAAATGCATTGAATGCCATATGTCATTTAACAACACAATTAATTTAGCTGTAGCCTATAACCATTATAAACAAGAAAAGAGCGGACGAACAAGATAATGGAAACTTAGAGAACAAAGCCAACATGTATAAAAAAATGAAATATAAGCCATGATTTAATTTCTTCTTTTAGTGATTTACACAATCAAGAGAAACTATATCTTCAAAATAAGACTATACATGGCATTTTTTCCAAAATATAACACAACAATAATCAATGAGGCCAATAGGTCACTCCCTGTTTGAAAGTACAAATGCATACTTCAACCTAGATCTCATCTTGGCTTTCAAGCATAATTTCCTTGAAAATAAACCTCTTATGAATATAAAACTAAATCAACCTTTAATGAGGTCCAAACATTCATGTAATTAAGGTGAAAATTTGGGCATAACACAAAACTACTAGAATCATCACTTATATAAAATATTGTTATCACCATGGCACAACAACTCATCCACACCCTAGCAAATTCATCCACTACATCTCACTATCTCTAGATTGTGGATGTCCTTATTTGGAAGAGTATACACTTGAGCACAAGGAGGGACTTATTTCACATCACTTTGGCATTTTCTCCCCAAAAAAAGAGTGTGCAAATGATGTCTCTAGCAGTTTTCTTTTAGTCATCCCTAAACCCAATTCCCATGCACACCATCCCCAAAACTTAGGTGCAACGTAACTTATCAAAGAAAGGGTTTTTCCCACTCTCAAGCAAAATACAACATAGGCATAAAACAATTTTGGCTACCTTCTGGATGTGAATTTTGCGCACAATAATGTGCATACATAATAAAAGAATGCAAACCATAATATTAAAGGAGAATGAATATATTAAAGGAGAAAATGATATGCTTGGATCATCTATGATCCAATGTGAATGTTAATACATATAAGGGACACAATACCCCATACAAAAATCCCATACAACGACATTATTAGCTATGCACTACCCTAATCCACTTATCACATGTGACAAAAGTCACTTAATTACTAACCTAAAGTACATTACAACTGTATGGCATGACCATTATTATCTGCTAACTTTTAGCACCCTCCCTCTTGAGCAAAATACAACATATGCATAAGACTATTTTGGCTACCTTCTACATGTGAATTTTCCACATAGTATTTTGCATACATAATCAAAGAATGCAAACCATAACATTAAAGAAGAATGAATATATTAAAAGAGAGAGTGATATGCTTAGATCATCTACAATACGATGTGAATGTCAATACATATAAGGGAGACAAGGTCTCATACAAAAATCCCATTCAACCACATTATTAATTATGCACTACCCTAATCCACTTATAACATGTGACATAAGCCACTTAATTACTAACCAAAAGTACATTACAATTGTATCACATGACCATTATTATATGCTAACTCTCAACACCTTCCCTTATTTCGTTTATCCCAAAATATGAACCTGTATCGACCAAACATGCCAAAGATGTCAAGAACACAACTCTAAAATTTAATCAAGAAATTTATATTTTGAAGTTATTAAGAAATGACAAAAAATGTATATTGCATGATGTATAACTAACATGGTTGATGCAACATAAAACACCTTCCCAAGCACTTAATCAAGTACAAACTCTTCAACTAGATGTGTGTCTACATCGGTTAAATATTTCAACCCATATACCAAGAATGTAGCAGCTAAATTGAACTTCCAAAAGCTATTATCTTCCTCAACTAAGTATCAATGTGTACAATCATGCTTGCAATAATGTGGTTGATCAACAACCATTTGATTCATGCTTTTGTTAAGACAACTACCATAACTCTTCAACTATATGTGTGTCTACATTGGTTAAATATTTCAACCCATATACCAAGAATGTAGCAGCTAAATTCAACTTCCAAAAGTTATTATCTCCCTCAACTAAGTACCAATGTGTACAATCATGCTTGCAATAATGTGGTTAATCAACAACCATTTGATCCATGCTTTTGTTATGACAACCACCACATATTGTATTGCTTTCATTGGAACTAATTCTAATGCATCTAGCACGTATGGTTCATGTTGGCAACAAACCTAGCGTGCGTGTGAAAAAGCCCAAAAAATGGGACACTAGACCAATGGAAACTATGAAAAGAGCAACCAATGTCACCACACTCCTCTCTAGGGGGCTTCCCTAAGGTAAGATCACTAACGTAGGTGCAATGAAAGGCAAGGTGAACTAAAGAGGCTGACTTAGAGAAACGATTGTAGGATAAAAGGTAATTTAATAACTGATAGGAAAGAGGAGAGGACCAATCCTTGAGAAAAGACCAATGCCAACATCAAAGGCGGAAATGGAGTCAAAGAACTCAAGAGGGCCTTGTGTCATATGTGACTAAGGGTGAAAGATCACATGACTAAGCAAACACCGCTTAGTCAAGTGTACAACTACTAGATTGAGCTTCCTCCTAGCTGCAGGAGATGCATATGCACACAAGAGATCAATATTACACAATCAAACTAGATTAAATGCAAAGTTCCACAGGGACGCATCTCCCAAGGTCAGGGGTGCACCCCAGGCGCTTCCCACACCCCGAGGGCTGGGAGGCTCCATGGGAAACATATCCTAGCGCCTCTCATTCTGCAAAACTTGGGGAAACACAGGTCTAGGAGTTTCCTGAGTTGGGGCGCTCCCACACGCCCCCTCCTGAAAATTGGGGGCTTCCCTCAAATTTTTAAATTGTTTTACTTAAAAACAAAAATGGTCCATCTTAAATTTTAGTCTTTTACACTAAATGGTTATTATAAATCGAAATAGAAACAAATAAACAGAAACAAACATCAATATGATATGCTTGGCTTTAACGATTACATTTACATTACACTAAACTCTTCGAGAACATAAGAGTTTATATGTTGGGGTTCATATTTTTATTATTTTTAATTTTAGAGACCCCGACACCCCCCGTCCCCAAAAATACCCCAAAATTTTAGGGTGTCTCTACACGTCCCCAATGTGCGTTTCCCCGCTCCTGCATCCCGAAAACTTGGTGGAACAATGATTAAATGTAAAGATCAATGCCTATACGTGCATGCTCACCAAAGGAAAAGACTAGCAACTGCTAAGCATCGTCACCTTGCAACATGGTGGGAGCACCCATCTATGGCACCTTACACAAACATAGAAAACAAAAAAAACCTAATGTCTAACAGTGTTCACAATCATTTGAAGCTCCACAAGACTACACCACATATTAAGAACAGTGCTCAAATACACATCCAAAAACACCTTTGAATGAATTTTCGGTTACGCTCAAAGGGGAAAAAACCTCCCAACTTCCTCCTACAAATGGAGAAGGCTAACTTTTTTATAGGCCAAAAAACAAAGACTCTCGTCTCAAAAAGAAAAAATAACAAAATATCTGACAAAAGAGCGAAATCCTAGATTTACTTATTCTCTCCACCAAATACTAAGAGAACTACCACATAATAAAACCGAAACCTACCCTTTGACTAATTCTTGAGTGCCAATGAAACCATATATGCCCACGACTCTTTAATTAGTTGCCAAAAAAGCGTTACATGGGTGAAAGGTTAACATGGTCAAGGTTTTCAAAACTCAACATAATCAAAGTTATCCCCAATAGTTGTCAAACATTGGAGATGAAATCGACCATTAGTGAGTCTGCTGCCAAGGATAATGTCTTTAGCTGCCAACGAAAATGTGGATTGCTCCACAACATGAACATTGGTCAGTGTAACTTATGTTGCTTGCTAATTAACTCACCGATTCCAAAGATTTGGCGTTGAATTCAAGACACTAATCAATGGGTCGATTTTTCCAAAGTTGCGATCGACTACTAAATGAAATGACGCAAGGGTCAATAAATGGACACACCAACTACTCGAGAATCCACATTTTAGTGAAGATGTCGCAAAACACTTGCGGGTTGCTCCCAAGCTCAACGTAACTATATTACCGAGCGACTACCTCAGAATAGCTAACTTGTGGAATTCCATTTTATATCAAGCTACCAAGAGGAAATCGATTGATACGTAGTTGCTCCAATAGGTGGTTGCCAATCAATTCACCTATAGTTGAACTCCAAGCGGTTGGCAGCTCAGCTAACTCAACAAGTGGTGACTCGTGGTCAGTGAATCAAATCCAAATAGACTTTAGAGAGGTAGCGAGGAGGTGACTTGTAGCAACAATGGTGGCTCAGCGTAGCTCACTTTCAAGTGACGCTACTAATGGCTCTCATGATTAGAACAAAAACCAAAACCCAAATTTGTTCTTCTTTGCTTTAGGGTCGAGCTCGAGTTGTGTGTTAGCATATAAGTTCTTCCAAAGGGGCAGTTTTTTTACAGCTGAGACAAAGGTTTACCGAATGGGAGGATTGATTGTTGAATATATCCACCACATAGTTCTTTAATCAACAGAGAGATCACAACCTTGTTCACCACATATGCAATCTTTAAACTAAAAATTGGATTCTTTTTGCCTCTACAAGTTTGTTGCTGTCAATGGGGACAACTCAATTAATTTGCCATTCCACATCACCTTAATACCTTGGATTTCTTCTTTCTCACAAAAATCAACACAATCATAAGAAACTAATCTTAATTGGAAAATTCTTATTTTCCTACCACATTCTTCCTCTTCTTTTGCTTTAAACTTGATAATAACATTTATTAAATTTATCTCATTCTTTAGAAAAAAGGCAAAGTTTTTTGGGAAAAATCATCAAGAAGCATAAAATACCTTGCATTTGATAACAATGGTGTTCTTGTCAAACTACAAACTTCCACACAAACAAGCTCTAAGGTTTTTCCTACTCCAATGTTTTGCATCTCCCATTTGTTTTCTCAGTATCAACCATCTTCTTACAAGGAAAAAGGGTGGAGAACACAAATGCGCATATCTTCAATGCCAAAGTACATTCCATGTGATTTTACTCTACTATTATCTCTAACCCTCGTATTCATAAATAATTGCAATAATAATGCCAATAACTGCATACACTTAACACTCACAATTACTTGCCAATCTCATTAATCAATGGCTAATCTACTTAAAAAACACATTTCAATACAATATTTTTGTGCCCAAAAAATAAAAATCTATTCTAAAAATCATAAACTTCAAAAATTCCAAAAAACGTTTTATATATTGAAATTACATACTAATCAAATATCATCTTTTCTATCCTTTATGCTACCTATTTTGTCCTCAAGAAAAATTTACACAAAAATTCAATATGGTTAAGTTGACATAAGTTCTAGAATCTCTAGTATTGTTTTCCCAATCAACATGTTATCTCTTCATAGTTAGCTCTTCTTTATTCCCAATTGGTAGTAGTTTCCTTCAACTTAGCAATGCTTCATAATTTCCAAATCCCTACAACTCTGTTAATAGGTCATATTGAAAATCATCAGCTCAACCATATAGTAAATCTTAACTACATTTATCTTTCTCAATTCATGTCTTATCCCTTTCTCAAACTAAAGCCTTACCCAACAACTACATACTTCCACATTGGTAGCTCGAATCAACATAACCCTTTTATTAAATTTCCCACACCTTATATCCAATGACTCCCTCTTCAACATGTACAACTTTACTCGCTAGCCACTCCAATCAACATAATTTTCTTCTAATTTCTCTCACATTGAATATAATAAAAAATTAATATCTTAAATCCCATGACTACACTCATACCTCAACAACAACCTATTCAACAATAATAGTGGCATTCTATGTTTTGTTTAACAACCTTGGATACATTGACATTGACCCTTTTGTATAATAGTGGCATTCTCCCCGGATGCGGGTGTGAGTCAGGCCAATGTGGTCTTGAGGGAGGCTGACGAGGCCCCTCTAGCCCAAGCTCAACCCACCGTCATTAATGGGCTTTAAGACCTTGGTAGACGTGGTCAACCTCAGCTCGATGACAAGACGATGCTGTCTCATCGCAGCTTGGGCACCATTACTACTCCTCCTGGCAGCCGCGCCTTGCACAAGCGCCATTCAATTGGGACAATGGCAACTATCGCGGTCTTCCTGCTTTACTCTGCCGCTCCACTCTTTCGGTTCATTCACGCTCTCCAGGTTCATGATGCTCTCTATGGTCGCTCTACGCACTAGGGTCACCACCCCCCGCTACAAGCTACATTTATTTGTCTCTCTTTTGCTCCGTGCCCTCATATTGCTCTCCATTATCTGAGTTCACCAGCCCAAAGCCTTGCTCAAGTCAGTCTTCTCATTGCCTTGCACAATACCACCCCCTGCCATGCCTAGAAGACAAAGAGGCACTTCCCGCAAGGGACAAGGCCGCCATGCTCGATCAGAAGGCCAAATTCCTCTCTTCTCAGGCCAGCAACAACGGCTTCGACCTGGAAATTCCGAAGGAAGTGCAAAGAATTGTATCGGATTGGGAGGACGAATTGTCTGGAGCACTCGATGCAGCTGAACAAACGGTGGAGCGTCGATAGAACTACTGGGTCTTCAAAAACTTGCTCACACGCTTGGTCCTCCGATTCAACCCACTGGTTCCGCCACACCCAGCCCTCCCCTCGGCTCCCCAAGCGACTGCACCACCTGGTCCTTACTCGAACTTGCCTCAAGCCTCTCCCTGTTCACCTAATGCCTTGGCCACCTCCACTGCTCCACTACAATGCTCCATCCCCCCTTCGCATCTCCGACCCTCTTCCAACCCTGCGTGTAAGTTCTCATCCAATGCAATTGTCTCGAAGAAGACCTCTCCATTACCCACCAAAAACCCACCTGTAGCCTTCGAGAAGGAAGACTCCAGCTCCAATGACGAGGAAATGGCGACATCCGGTGATAGTTCAACAACATCTTCAGGCGAGCCCACACAACCAGCATCTCCAAGTTACACATGTCCAATCACGGAGGAACCATGGCCTGGGCAAAAACCATGACCCATGGTCGTTACGGCTACGTGTCCTTATGTCCACCTGCATGGTCTACGTTTAGGTTCCTTACTGACCACATGCCGCTCATTTTTGAACATGTCTGGTTTTTCTTTGTTTATGTACTATTCACTTGATGGCTTTTGCCACATCCTCCTTGAACTGTGGAGGTTTTGTCTTTGTTTAATTGGAAGGCATGTTTTCCCTCCAAGAGGGAGGGTCATTTTTTATCTATTTTCCCTCCTGGAGGGAGGGCCTAGCTACACTTTGATACTCCATATCTACTCCACCTGAGCAGGTCGGTCTGTAACTATGCATGTACTACTATTTTCTCTTTTTTTAATAGAATAGATCTCAACTTACAAAAAAAAAATAGTGGCATTCTATGTTTTGTTTAATAACCTTGGCTACATTGACATTGACCCTTTTGTATAAGTCAGCTTCTTACATGGCTTCACGCATTGATCTCAACTATCTAACAATCCTACAACCCTTCACCAAATCTAGCTTATTACAACCTAAACTAAGTGGCAATTCCATGAACCTATTCTTTTTGTGTGCCTCAACCTCAATCTTCTTGCTAAGGGCTTGCTTGTGATGAACTTGACTTGTACATGTTCATCAACTTCTAAGAGATTGAGTGACATCCACATTAGTTGCAACGTGTCTTCTACAATTATTTTGTAGGCCTAATCTTTAGCTACAAATTCCCACGGTTTTCAAACATTTTTTTATTTATCCATTCATCAACTGATTAAATCAAAAGTTAATTATATGTGAACTTGGGATTTGAAATTACCACAAGGTCAACTGGCGTTGATCTTTTGTCCAACACCTCGAGTGTTATTAAAATCCCTAGATGCCTTTTATGATCATAGCACAACAAGCTCAACATTTGTAGGATTAAGTTGAATTTGTAAAGGTCGATCTAATTGTAGTGTTGGAGCAACAAATCACAATAATGGAGCATGACTCACAAGAAAAACAAACCAGTACAAACACTTTAGTAGACTTGTGCAAACAAAACACTACAAACACTACCTCTTAGGTTCTCCCATTCACACTATTGTTCTTATTCAACATAGACTACATCTAGTTATATCGTGATTTTCTAGGAGAAATATCTACACTCCCACTTGTAACTTTCATTGTTGTATTAAGCAATCCCACTAACCTGTTTGTGGTCGTCTGTTAAAAATAATCAAACTATCTTATTTATCTTATCACAAGGTTGACTCTATCTCCATTTACAACCAAATTATCAACACAACAACATGACATTTAGCCCTAAATGCCCTACGCTTCCTAAGTGCCACATTCTCCTTGTTGATTGAGTTGAATTGCATGGCGAGCTCAACATTTGTTGGATAAAGTTGAATTTGTCAAGGCCCGTCTATCTATAGTATTGGACCATAAAAGTGCTTAGAGTAGAGCAATGGAGCAACAAATCACAATAATGGAGCATGACTTACAAAAGAAAAACAAAACACTACAGAATCTTAAATAGACTTGTGCTACATAGTAAACTAACTAACTTTACTATTGAGTTATCAAAAAATACAAAAGCACCTAGATAACATGGTCACCAACCTCTTTGTACCCTAGGAGATAACCTATCAAATACCAATTACCTAAAGATGAAGGAAGGAGGAAAACAATGCTCCAATTAGCGAAGCTACCACAACTCTATACCAAGATCAAATGGGCACCAACTACAAACCACATCTATGATCACAACAATATCTCGATTCCTTCGCCCTACTTTTCTTCCAAACTTCACCTTAATAGTATGTGAGATTTACACATAAGAATTTGAATAAAGAATGCAAACGATAATATTTTAAAACAAAGAATAATATGCTTTGTCCATCTGCAATACATTGTGGATGTCAATACATATACGGGAGACAACGTCATGTAACAAAATCTTGTACAGCCAATTCATAAGGTAACCTTTAACCTAATCCATTTATCACATCTTAAGTAAGTCGCTTAATTACTAGCATAAAGTACATTACAACTTATTATTTGACCATTATTACATAATAACACTAGAAACAATATTTATCACACTACCTTTTCTTAACATACATCCAAAAACAAGGATTAAATTGGAGATGACCTACCAAATACCATTACTTAGAGATGATGATGAAGAAGAGGAAAACAATGCCTCCTAAGTCAATCCTCCAGTTAATGAAGCTACTACAACTCCCAATCACTAACGCAAGTATTAGGTCTCTATTAGTTTTACTTAATAATCTATGTGAACATATCTAATGCCAAGTAATTAGACTTTTAAATTGCCCTGTTAAAAATCAAAACACCAATGCCTTTTGAAAAGATTTTATTTTATAAAGAAATGTAATCACTAAATGATCTAACACAATTATATCATCCAAACATTGTTGAATTTTATAATGTGTTGACCCATAACAATCACAATCTCTTTTCAATGAATATGATTACTCTTCCAATCAATATAATCACCTAAATTTGAGCAACCAAAATACTTTCTTAATATAGCCTCAATCAATAATATTTATGAATACCCATTATATTTTCGATATTACTTCTACCCACTTCATATGACCCTAACGATCAAGAAATGGCTAAGTACTAAAGCAGTAGTAGGTTTGGAAAATACAAACACTTATACAATTACACAACCTTCTCGATAACAGTTAACATGCCATAACAACAAAAGGCAGTTGTAGCAAGAACATGTCATGATTACATCAGGGGATTAAGCATTGGATAGTGAGTTGATGCACAAGTATTCTCACAACAATGTGGATTGGTTAGATAAGCCAATCATAAATGGCTACATGAGTCTAGGCAATAGGTTATTGTGGGGATGTTGTTTAAGACAAAACCAGTTTTTAATGGGAGAGGATGTAAGGTTCTAGCCTTGAGAGGATTTGGACACCTCCTTCGCATAATCACCTTTGTGATCATTGCCTAGCATTGGACAAACATGACATAAGTTTGAGGGCTAGAAGAGTCGATTTTAGAGGGAAACGCACATTGCAAGCAATGGCAACTCACATTAATTGGACAAAGCAACAGAAGTTTGATGGGAGTTTGGGAGGGGAAGTAGATTGCCACAAGCAACTTTATAAAGAGGAATGCACTGTATATGATCAATTTATATACAACTCTAACATACTCGATTAGGAAAATTCATTGGGTAAACTAGGTGGGCACACTCGATTGGATGCGCATTGGGTAGGAGCACTTAAACACCAACCACATGGACAAATGTTGGCTTGAAGCACTTATTGGGTGCACCCAAGCACAAGACAATTGGTTGCACTTGGAGGCACCTTTTCGAAAGCACTCCACGTCTGCATTGAGGCGTTGCTTGTCAAAATCACTTCCTAGGCACACTTAGGGACATCTTGTTGAATGCACTTAGAGCATACTAGCAACAAGCAACTTGAAGTGCACTTCTAATAGTATAGTGTAAAAAGGCTCCAATAAGGCTTGAGATTACCAACCACAAAATCTAAAGGTAGGAAAAAGAGGCCTCCCCACCCAAAAGAAAGAGTAAAGGGAGACCCCCAAGATAAGACTAATGTTATTAGAATAACCAATACAATATTAAGGCCTTTCAAAACTCATATGTAAAACTCTTTCAAAAACTGCTCAATTCAAAATTTAACAAGGTCTAACGTTGAAAGACCAGTTGTGAATATTGGTTAACACTCACAAAAATTTAAAGGAGAAGAATATACTCACTACTTTTTCATTACTTCACAAAAAATTGTTTTCTAGATAGGCATATAATTTTTTTAAGGTATCATGACAACCAAATGTTGGAAAATACTACAAGGGAATATACTTTTTTTAAAGTTCCCTTTGGACCTACCTAATAACTTTTTTACATGTGACCAAGCACCAAGAAAGGATTACATACTTATCCATGCATAAAAAATACTAGCAAGGGAATATACTTTTTACTAATTCATAGTGAACTCCTAGAAAACTACACTCCTAGAACTATACAATAAATACAAGGAAAATGTATTATTCTTAATATTAGGAATCTTAGACTAGACATGAATTCTCAAGGGATTATAAAGGTATAGCCTTAAGGATACAGTTACTAAGGATTCTCTTAGCAAGAAGGCGTTGACCTTAATGAGACTTACTCAAGTTGTTGAAGGATTATCCCAAGAAGAGAAAGTTTCCCTGGATGCACCAATGCATGCACCAGCAATTTTGGATTTAAGTGTCAATGAGTTTGTACTCACATTGGGCTTTTGTGAGTTTAGTGTAGACACCCTCCAACCCATGAGCACAAGTGAAATATTTCTCATAGCCTCACAAGCCTCCAGAAGAGTTGGTTCACTAAGAGTGAAACATGTCACAAGCAAGATTTAAACCGAAATAGGGAGGATACATTTTTCCCTTCCTAACCACCCAAGTAAGACCCAACTGACAAACCCACCTAATATCAATCAACATGACAAATTGAACTCCAACTCCATTTCCTTCTACCCTTCACATGAACAACGAAAATACAATAGTGGTCATTTGATGGGAATTATCATGATCCTTGAGAAAAAGCTCATTTTTCATCAATGTAACATTAAGCAAGTAGATCTAAACATATCCAAGATTCAAAGTTGAACAAAACCTAAGCAATTAGATTAACAACCACCTAATCACAAGTATCATAATCAAACATTTTCTATTCTTAAGTATGCCCTTCCCCATTATGGGAAAATTACCACACAAAATGTAGTCACCCCATAGGCCTCAAAACAATATCTTAGCTAATAAGTGACTTTTAATGAACTTAGCAACATGTGTGTCCTTTCCATTTCAAAAACATGGCCAACTTACAACCCTCGAAAGAATCTCTTATAGCTAAAAAGTTGGTGACTCCAAAATCTACTCCACCCAATCCACCCATGGTTTGTGCTTAGACCAACTTGCATGGAGGAGGCATGCTCGAACAAACTTCCTTGCACAAACAAGACAATCCTTGAGGACAATTAACAAACAAGATCATGTTGATTGTAAACCTATGATTTGAAATAAAGGTTAGCTACATGCACCCAAACATAATACTAAGACACCACTAGATATTTAGTCACTCAAACTAGTACTAAGCTTTTAGAAATTTATAGTCACTCATAACCAATGGAAATAAACTTTCTCAAAATAACCCTCAAATACTTATTGGATGATATCATTGTACAAGCTCAAAATGGCATGCTACTAACCTAAATTGAAAATCTACATCAACGATAATTAGAACTATCATTAGGTCACTTATAACCTGAATTGAAAACCTACATTAGAGATGATAAAAACTATCATTAGGTCACTTATAACCTGAATTGAAAACCTTCATTGCATAGAACTAGAAACTCAAACTCTCCTCTTGATGCCTATACATCATTACATACTACATTTTAAGGGGTTACAACCTAAATGAGTTTAAGGTGTTAAAAGCTGAAATAATAATAAAGAGGCAGCCTTATACCTAACCAATAATGATGTTTTCATAATTGTTTTCAAAATCCTAAAATCATAGTCTATCTATGCTCGTCAAGTTTAACTAGAAAGAACCAAATCCAAAATTAAACCTCATTTTAAGAGGCAATACACAACAAACCAGAAAAGAAAATACAATTCCAAGCCACCCTGATTGGAATGAGGTGATACAAGAGACTCAGAGAGCAATGAGAATTCCACATAAGTACCATGCTTATTGCTCTTTGCAGTCAAAAAGCTTAAAAACTGGAACTACAATGACACATAGTTGTAACAGTATGAATGCACTTTACCCATATAATTCCTACAAAGATTACATTCTGCTCTCCCATTATTGCACCAAGAGATGCAAGGCACAGTCTACAACCTAAACTAATGTTATCATGTCAGAAAAAGGGGTAGGCTCATTATATAAAACTACAAAAATTACATAATGCTCCCTTACAAGGGGAGGGTCATTATGTATTACAACAAAATTACATTATGATCCCATAATTGAACCCAAAGAATGCTAGGTACACTGGACAACACAAGTGGAAGTTGTCACATCAGTGTCAACAATTTAATCCAAAATTAAGTAAAAATTGATGTCCATAAAGCTATAAAGGGAAAAAAGAAAAATCTAACCCTAGCACAGATCCATCTAATCCTAGACCGCTGGATCTTTTAGGCTGCCAGAGAATATATATCTCAATCGATCGATCTGAGAATATGCATCTCAATTGATCTGAATTTAAGATGGACCTATGCTTATTTCTGTAAAATCAAGAAGGCGTAGATATGAGATTGCCTGTAAATCTTACATTATTGGGTAAATACCTAATTTACGGCCAGAAACGCTCCTCTGATTTTATTGTAATGTGCAGCCGTGATCGACAGAAAATATTACATTGCCACTATATATAAAGATGAAGTATACCAATTAACTAGCAGTTAAATGCACTTAACTAAGCGTACACTCCCGTCATTTTCATATTTTCATGAAAATAGTGTGCATGCATTAGCTGGTGGCTAAAATTTAGCCCGCTAACAACTATTCCCCCCGCCCAAAAAATTCGCGCCATGCAAACCCAAAATTAGCCTCGTAACGGCACTTCAGTCGCAGTATCCACGCAAAATCAACATAACAACTACAATGCTCATGCTCGCAGCCGGAAAATTAGCAAAACTAGACTTGCAAATAATTTAACAACCGACAATTTTAAAGACAAAACACCCTTTCGGACCAAGACCAAAAGAACTGCAACTAAAAGCCAAAATATTAGAAAACGCAAGAACAGAAGAGAAGAAAGAAGGGCCTGTACCTATTGTGAATCGTCTATCCAGTCCAGCCCTGCATAGTCTGTATGCAAAAATATTACCCTTTGAGGATATGGCTGGCTAAATACAGAAATGAATCAGCCAAAACCCTACATATCGAACTAAAACCCTAGGTCGCAAGGCTTCTTCACAAAGCAAAACAGAAAAAGCAGCATCGCTGAGAGTCACTGGAGATTGGCATCAAAACTCACTAGAGGCGTTTATTTATGACAATTCAAATCCCTCCTGTGGGAAACGTGTAAGAAGCCCCGTTATTAAGGATTCAGTTTTCGTGGATGGTGGATAATGGTCCTCCATTAATTAAGAACCCCCTCCGTTATTAATGGAGGGGTTTCTCGACTGTATTTCATTTCTGATTTTTTTTAGATTTGAATTTTGAAATTTCTAGAAAAGATTTGTTACATGGGTCCACCCACCTAAGGATGAGTTGTCAAAGCAATGGATAAAGAAATCCTCTATTCGGATTATGTAATAGTGTTTTGTTTTTCAAATTTTATATTTAATAATAACTCGGCTGGTTAGGCCTTAGTTGATAAACTCTTTATTTTATTTCTTACGGTTAGGGTTTCAATTCTTGAGTCCACGTTCCTCCACCATGGTGGGCCCTTGTTATTTTTCCCTCTAAAAAAATATTTCTATTTTGTATTTTTTTTTTTTAATTATTTTTTTTCTTTGTTTAAAGTAATTTATTTATTTTATCACGTCGATAGATGTTTTTATTTGAGATTTGGGGTGGACTATGGCCTATGTTTATAATCTATCGACGAAGATGAGACAAGTGTATTGTCGAGATTGATTTTATGGCAGTCATTCATAATTCGAAAAAAACAATTATGAAAAAAGAAATATAAAAAATAATTGGTAGCTAGTTATATCGGTGATGACATGTAGCTAAGTATGGATAACTCACACTTAAACCCGTTTAACTAGAACAAAAAGAGGAATAAAAAAAAATTCAAACTGTCTTCCATTCCATAACTACCTCTTAACCATTTGATCCCTATCGACGTGATCCAACCACAAACTATGTCGTGTGCTAGTACTTAAAATATATGACAAAATTTAATTTCACTTGTCGAAATGCATAGTGGAAAATCCCAAGAAGGAGAAGGATAGAGATATTAGTGTGTTGCCCATCAATATTTGTCAACTATATTTTTTAAACATTTTGTTTTGCTCAAACCATGATGTTAATTTCATAGTTTCATCTATTAAACGAACAATTAATTGGTCTAAGACATTATGAAGTGTTTTTATATATTTGTATGGAGGGTTGTATAAATTCAAGCTTAAACGTCCCTCCATATGAATGGTTACTTCCACTCAAACTAGAGTGTGGTTCCCTTAATAACAGGTGACGCACATCACAGCTAGGTCTCAGCTATGCAACTAAGTTTATATGGTAACATGGCCTCTACGTGGGCCTAATGGTTAAGAACATGTGTTATCTCTCTAGAGGTCACAGGTTCAAAATCGGTGGCGGGTAGGGTTGTTCATTGGCTCGTTGTGACAAGGCTCGAAGGATAGGCAACCCCTGGGATAGAGGCTCACCATGGTGGGCTTCGAGACGTCTCGATCCCTGCTAAGTCACAAGTTACTGGTATATCTGGCTTGCGGGTTGTTGGATATATTCTTGGGAGGTTGTTGTTCCCATGGTATTAAAAAAAAGCATGGCCTCTAAGTGGCTTGAGAACATATTGGGCCTACAAAAAGGTTGTATCCACCTATTGGAGAAAAAAAATAAAAATAAAAAATTTGTAAAATGGTCCTGTAATTGTCAAAATGGTGAACTCCCAACAAAATTAGCTTATCAGTCGATGTTTGAAGCTAATTTTGCCTAGTTATATGTTTTAAAGTGGTGGCACAAATCTCTTTGGAAATGAAAATTTCCATATAAAATTGTTTTTTTTACCTGGCTTGCGCTTGAGAATCGTATTCTCACCTGGGATAATTTTGGTCGGCAAGGGGTTTGTGGGCCAAGCTTATGTTTTCTATGTAGTTGTAATGAAGAATCAATTTTCCATATGTTTGTATCATGCCAATTCACAAAATCTATTTCGCAAGTTGTTTCCAAAATATGCAATTTCTCGGGTTTATGAGATGGTAACACATTTGCATATTGCTTCATCAAATGGAAGGCGCAAGGTTCTAATTGGATGACTCTTCCCTGTTTCCTTTGTTGGGAAATCTGGAAAGCTAGAAATAAAAGAATATTTGACGATAAAAAATTAGATATCATCTCAATTGCCTCCAGAGGATTGCCTCCTTTCAAAGAGAGCATAGATTTCCAAGAAAGCCATTCAAAATATCCCCAAGTGACTCATACTTCTCTAGCTCTGAACCATTACAAAATCATAGCTTTCTTTTATAATTCTTGGCAACTTGACCACTCCATATGTGGCGTCGAAGTTGTTCTTTAGATTGACAAATATAAATTCTACAAGTTATTGATGTGTTGTGGATCTGGAACTCATTCAAAGGGGGAGCCCATGGGCTTATGGATGACTCTATACTTTTCCTGTCATCTTAAATTAGATGGAATCAGTATTTTTGGTGACTCAAAACTCTTCATTGATTGGGCTTAAAAAAAAACTGCATCAACATCCTACATCTCTCTGCCTAGTTGGAATACACTAGGTCGTTGATCTGTCATTTTAATGACATATCCTTCACTCACGTATATAGAGAGCACAATCAGTTGGTTGATTCTTTGTCTAGATCGGCCTTGCAAGTGGACGAAGGATACATACTCAACGAGCTTTGGGAAGATGAAGCGCTTATTTTTTAAGATAGACTTCATATCATTTACTCATCATTTGTTTTGTTTTATCTAGGGTCACCTCTCCTTTACTTGTCTATTTTGGACTCTCATTGGACTCCTTGCCTTTTTCAATTTTTTGATCTCTTTAGGGTTTGTTGTCCCCACTTTCTCAATTATCAACCTTTTCTTTTCCTAGGAAAAAAAGCATAATTTTATATCATCTGTCAAGAACAAAATTACATTTAGTAGATACACTTTGCTGTGTATTTTAGTAAAACTTATGAGCAAAAAAAGAGAACCAGGCCCTAAAGGTCTTCTGAAAGTCCCCCCATACAAATTATAGTGATCAGCATTTAAGATGCATGTTGTCCAGTTCAACAAAATTACTAAATAAACAATTTCTTTTCCAACCTATACCATATAAAAACTGCAAATTGTACCATGTTACTCCAAAAAAAACCAAACTGTTCGATGACAGTCCAAAGTGTTCCTCAAAATAACAGTAACCCAAATATTAACATAGTTTTGTTGTGGAAAGAAAAAAATATAGAGGATTTGCTCCCTCTATAAAAGGTTTGTGGTAATATTCATGGACAATATCCTCTTTCAATTCTCTAATATTCCACTATCCCAAGGCCAACCGAAGCCCCTCCTTTAAGGCTTTGTCTGCCTTCCTGTTGTTTTCCCTGTAGACATGTCGACATGAAAAAGATCCATAAGTGTCTAAAACTGCTTTAATGGAAGATAATATGTTGACAAATCTTAGATTTCTGCAAATTTGAATCCCCTTTATCCAGTTTATCGCATTCATCGAATCTCCACAAACATTTAGAGTTCTACACCCTTTCTCTGCTGCAAAAATGAGTAGAAGTTTTAAGCTTAGTAACTCTACATAGTTGTTACTGCCTTCCCCCAACCCTACCATTAATTCAAAGGAGTGGTTTTCTGAAAGGAAAAGAAGAGCCCCTCCCCCACAAAGATTATTTTGAGCAACCCCATAAAAAAAACCCACGACACTGACCTGTCAATTTCTAATTCCAACACTTCCCTCTGTTTAGTAACCCTGATGTACTAAGGGAAGGCAGGGAGAATACCACAAGCAAGAGTTGTTATAATTACTGGAGTGCAAGCTTTATCTGCAAAAATTAAATAGTTTCTAGCAAGCCATACACCCCAGATCACTAACAATGGTAGAGCTGTCATTGATTCATGTGTTTTAATCCTCCTCCAATTCTCCTAGGTTTAAAGTATCAAAAAACCTTCCCAGCTGCAATTCAGGCCAAGGGCCTTCGAACATTCTTTCCACACTTCTTTGATAAAAGGACAGTGTAAAAAAAGTTGAGTTACAGACTCACCATCATCCTTACATAGAGCACACTAACCAGGCCCCTAGAAACACCTTTTTTGCAAATTATCCCATGTAGGTGCCTTGTTTTCCAGCACACACCACATTAAAATTTTGGTTTTTGGTGGGCTTTTGATTTTCCACTGTTTCTTCCACCACCAAATCAAAACCCTCTGAAATCCATCTGCACTGAGTTATATATACCCCGCCTATGGGGTATATCTTCCACCCGGATCCAAATCCCAAATGAGAGCATCCTCCCTGTCCCTAAGTTGAATATGTGCTTGAATCAAAACCCCAAGAAAGCATTCTGATTCCCTTTCATCAGGCGTTGGTAATTCAAAATCCAGTGTCGATTTCCAGGTCTGGAACCATGGGTTCTCCTGAAAATGTGCAGCTAATTGTGAAAGATAAACAATACCTCTCTGTCTCAAAGCCTCTACCGTGTGGTCTGGAAGCCTATGTTGTTGATTACATCCGACCCACATGTCCTCGCCAACCCTTAATTTCTTGCCATTCCCCACGTTCTAGGCTAGGCTAGATTCTATGACATCAATGGATTTTACCACAGCTTTCCAAATAACCAAGTCACCTGAGTGAGATTTCGCAGGACTCATAATCCAGTCTTCCACAGTATCAAGGGCAATATACTTATGTACAATGACCTGAGTCCACAAACTTTCTGCCTTTAAGAGTCTCCAGCCCCCCTTGGCCACCAATGACTTAGCAAATAAGAAAATATTTTTAAGGCCCCATCCTCCCAGACCTTTAGGGACAACAATCATCTCCCATCGAACACAAGGAGTCACATGCGCCTCCAATTTACCACTCCACATAAATCGAAAACAGGTTCTATGAGCCTCTTCCAAAATGCCTTTAGGAATCCAAGCCAGTGACATCCAGTAGATTGGAATAGCTTATAAAATAGCTTTTACCAAAACCAATCTGTCGGCCCTAGAAAGCCATTTCTAACTCTAATTTTTCAGGCGTTTTTCCATCTTGTCCAACAACCACTTCCAATCCTACTTTTGATAATCATTTGGTTTTAAACAAAAGCCTAGATATTTCATACCACCATCCAATCCTTCCTGATTGTAGGGAAAAAACCCTTGTGATTACCTATAACCCTTAAGCACTCAACAAATGGGTGGACAATGTTGATTTCCTAGAGTTTATTTCCGTCCCAGTGGCTTTAGAGAAAAGCTCCAAAATATCAAAGATGGAATTAGAATCTCTAACCGATCCCAAATACAAAATTAGAACATCATCTACAAACAGAAGATGAGTTATATGCAGCTGCTGAGAAATTCGAATACCCTTCAAGGATCCAAGTCTTTTTGCCTCCCTTAGAGACCTACTCAATCCTTCAGCCACTAACAATAAGAGTAGCGGGGACATTGGGCAGCCTTGTCGAAGCCCTCTTTCAACATGGAAAAAAGGGGAAGCAACACCATTGATCAAGACCGAGAAAGAAACAGTTGTGATGCAACTCATGATCCACCTGATAAAATAAATTCCAAAACCAAGATGTGTCAGCAGCATACGAATGTATATCCAACTTACTTTGTCATAGGCTTTGGACAGATCAATTTTGAGTATAGCCCCCTTGATATTTTCTGTTTCGATGCTATGAAGTCCCTCTTGAGGAACCCCAATGGCTTCGTCGATCTGTCTCCCCTCCAGTAACCCAAATTGTTCTTGAGTGATATGATTTGAAAGAATCACCTTAAGTCTTCTTGCAATCACCTTGGAGACCACTTTGTAGATGCAATTACGAAGTGATATGGGTCTGAAGTCGCTTGGAGAAACATGATTGTCAAGTTTTGGAATAAGTGCTATAAAAGTTGAATTGAAACTGGTAGGAATCCTTCCATAAATTCTAGTATCCTCCATGACCTTCAATAAATCTCCTCCCAGGAGTTCAAAGAGTTCTAGAAAGAATTCAATCGTCCACCCATCAAGACCTGGGCTTTTATCCTTCTAAAAACTTTGTAAGACCTCCTTTGGTTCTCCTTCAATGACTTCCTCCATCAGGGACAAATTGTCATCCTCCTCCACAAACCTTAGGAATAATTGTGCAATTCTAATGACTTCTGCAATGGACGCCTAGGCAGGTGCTTTAAAAAGGTTCTTAAAATGCTCCACCCCCGTTCTGGCCATTCCTTCAAAAGTGTGATGGGTAATTCCTTAATCATCCACTAGGCTCCATATTGGGTTAGTTGTTTTTCTCCCTCTAGCATAAGCATGGAAAATTTAGTGTTGTCATCCCCACAATCCAACGATGTAGCCCTAATCTTCATTCTTCAAGTCTCCTCCCTCTCCAATAACATAATGTTCCTTCTCCCTTCCAGTCTGAGCAACAAATCTTTGTCCTCCTGATTCATCAGCCCCCCCCCCTCTTTATAAAGGATCTCAGAAAGTTCCTTTTCAACTTGTTTCTGTTCTCTGTCCTCCCTCCGTCTCTTTTCCACTAACCAATCTTTAATAACATCCTTTAAATTATGAATGTTCGCTGCAAACTGGAAATTTGCAGTACTCCTGCTATTCGGATCGAAAGGGATCCATTTAGAGGATATCAATGATAAAAAAGAATCATCATTGAGCCAAGTCTTGTTGAATTTTAAAGGGCTTGGTGGTTTAACAGGTCCATTTTTAAGTTCCAGAAAAATAAGTAAATGATCGGACTCTCCTCCATACCCCACGCATTGTCTGATAAAATGATGTATGTCCACCACCTTTTCAATCACCAAAAACCGGTCCAGCCTCTTATCCACTCTCCACTCCCCGCATCTGTTGTTTTTCCAAGTAGGTTTGAGCTTGATGGGTTCAATGTCCAACTAGTTCCTTTCTACCAGCTTCTGAGTGAAGTGTTTCGTCAACAGATCAGCACAAGCATGAGGTCCCCAAACCTCATCCTACCCTAGAGAAAAAATTAAATCTCCACCTATGATCACCGTATCTACTCTTAGAAGAGAGTTGTTAAAAAGGTTATCCCAGAAAGGGATCCTATTTAGATACAGGCCATAGACATTAAAAATAGTAAAGGTATCCACAAGTTCTAGAGCCTTAAAGGTCAAGCCAAGAACTGACTCCATACCCCAAAGGTTCAGAACCTTAACATTTCTAGCATTCCATCCAATAGCCATCCCTCCAAAGCAGCCTCGAACGTCCAGAGTCTTAAAGTTCCAACCAGGAAACCAACTTTCCAACCTGCATTTAACCACATCACCTACCCCTAAAGTTTCTTGAAGCAAAAGAACATCAGGGTGTTCTAAACCAACCACCCTCTTGAGTGTTGATCTTTTATGGGGACCAACAAGACCCTGACAGTTGAGAGACATAATTTTCATCTGCGACTCTTCTTCTAGGCATGCACTGCTATAAGCGCCCTCTCAATAGATTGTTGTTTTCCTTCCAACAAATCCTTTCTTGCTTTGGACTAATCCTTAGCAATAAAATATTTTCTTCCTCTCCCCTTGGGGGTCAAATTTGAAATTTTCCCCAAACCCCCTGAGGCCACCTTGGAGCAAGATCATAGAAAATAACCCGAATCTGATGATTTAGGTGGTGAACGAGGAGAGGTAACCACTTCATGAGTCGGTTAAGGGATCGAAACCTGAGGGAGATCCCCTAGTAACGCAACAGAGATGGGTAAAGAGACCTATTTAGGTTGTGTAGTAATAGTAAGATTTTTTAACCCTTCCACCCAATCTAGCCCAGGTAGATTAAAAGATTTTGTATATAAATTTATAGATGGGGAGAGGGTAAAAGAAGTACCCGGAAAAGGGACCCCTGTTAAAAAGGGGTCATCAACAGATCTGACCACCTCCATCACTGGTAGGGGCACCAAAGGCTCCTCCTCATGACTGTTATCTTTAACCTCCTCGCTCACCGGTTCCACAGGTGTTGATGGCAGTGACGACAAAGCTGAGCACATACCATCCATCCTAGTCCTCTTTAACCTACGATGTTGCCAGCGTCCATTTAAAGTTTAGACATATAAGCTACAATCAGTCGTAGGATGCCCGTATGCATGGCATCTCCTACAACGAAAAGGAACATTTTCGTAGTCGAGGATCTGCTTAATTTGAAATGGACCCCAACTCAACAGCATATCTTCAGCTAAACCATCCCTGATGTTGAGACTTACCAGGATTCTAGCAACCCTCTTCATCTTCGTTTCGTTAAAAGAAAGATTTGCTTCAAGAAAAGTCCCCAAAATGTTTCAAATATTGATAAAATTTTATTCATACCATTAATGCAAAGGTAGGCCCAGAAGTCTTACTCAAAGTGGCACAATGTCCACACACTCCCTACTCACATAAAAAATAGGGTGCCAAGGTTTTAACAACACAGGTATGTGATCCAAAGACCAATTCCAGTTAAGTACCCACTGTAGGCGCTCCTGTTGTTGAAAGTTGAACGCATACGAACCGCGGGTTAAGCCAACCACTTCTGGGATCGTCCCTAGTGCCTCCATCCAACAATCCTCAACCCAATTTACCATCGTCTGCAAAGAGAAGGTTCTTCATAAAACACGCCCCACCAGCGTACAATTTGTCATCTGCATAACTTGTTCCTAGCCTATATCTTCCCCCAACACATAATTATAACTGGGGCTCTTAGATTTTACCTAATTTTTACATTGTTTAAGAGCACCCTTGCTACCGACCCTTCCGTCCACTTCGCTACTAAACCCAGATGCGAAGAACCCTTTCAAATATGGGCTAGGGCAGCCCCGTTGTTCCAGTGGTCCAAGTGATCGAGCCAGAAATTCCTGTTCCTCCACCCGCAGTTCTTCACAGTCAGAAATCTCCAAAGGATTGTCCACGCCCCTCCCAACCCCTGTTGTGGTCAATCTCGTAAGCCCGTTGCCAGCAAACAAAACCCCTTCCGGTGGAGATGGGTCCACAAAATCCTGCCTCCCAAAACCTAAACCTCTAGAACCTCCACCAGGGAAGACCATTGAAACCTCTGGTACTTAATACGGCGACGGTGAGGACAGTAACAATTCAAATCGAGAAAACCCCTCCTCACTAGAAAATGCCTTCCTAAAACCACTAGAAAGCCCTCGACCCAAGTATGTGGTGAGACCTCCACCTCATCCGAAAAACAACCACCTATCCCCTGCCAGAAAATGCCTTCCTCCAGGTGTTCACAAGAGTAATCCACCAACTCCTCTTTAGCCATTGCACAGTAAAAGGATAAACAATAAAAAATAGCAGACAACAAACAAGCTTGCAGTAAAAAAAGTTTACCACAAGTAAAAATGCCATGGTGAAAGCAAACCCAACCTTGCACGCAAAGAAACCGTCGGCCAGCTCATGGAATAAAAACCCCTCCCTCTAAACCGTAACCGAGCCAGCGTGCCCCACCACAATAACCCTTAGTTTTTTCCACCTCAACCTCTGATAGGTCTGATCCCCACGACCTGCAAACCAGGCCTGCAGCCAGTCAAACCCTACCCTTCCTTCATGAGTGCAAAAACCCTACCTCCAATCTCCCTCCTCGAGCATACCAACTTGGTGGCTTATCTGAGATCTCGATTATCAACTAATGTTCTTGAAGCTGTCTATATTTTCTTTTTCTTTTTTTTTAATCCATGTAATTTCGCCATATGCTATTAATATATGGTATAGATTTTTTTGTGTGTGAAAAAAAATATTTTTATGTAAGTAAATAATTTAAATAAAATCAAATCGAAAAAGATAGTATTCAATAAATTATTGTTAAAAAATTAACATAAATAAATTTTAAAAGATAATGGATTTGTATTTGAAAATTTGTGTATCTTTCATATGTTTATTCGATTCGAGGATAAAGTTTAAATGGCTTATGACATATTAATGGGATATGATGCCATTAAAGTATGTGAAAAAATATTTATCGCTTTTCTTTTTCTTTTTTAAAGACATCATCTTTTTCTTTTTGTAAAGACAACAAAAGGAAAAAGAAAAGAAAAAGGTAAAGGAAGAAAAACGATTTAACTCAAGATAGATATATGAAAAGTATTAAGAGGGTTTTATTTATTTATTTTTTTAAAGAAAAAGAAAGTGAGGGAAAAAAGCTTCAAGGTTAAGATAGATATATGTTGATCATTTGTTTTGGTTTAAGTTTTCTAAAAAGTCATAATTTATCCGTCGAGTGCCATTCGAGGGGTCGTACCATTTAGCAGATCAAAGGTCCTCCTACTACATTGAGGTTCAACCACCTTGTTGAATAACTCTAACTACTGCATTTGAAATCAAACTAGCAGCACTTGGACTTAAACCTAAGACCTCCCAAGCCCCAAAGAACTAAAGGAGGATAGCTATGTCAATCCACCTACAGGTAGGGGTTAAAATTAACGCCCGTATACCTGTTTTTGGTTTTCTTCTCCGTAAAATACTAGTCGATGTGGTTTCTACAGGTAAGTTGTGAAGTATAATTAATTTGGGGAATTGTCAATTTGGCGGGCATGCTCAAAAATTGACCGTATCTAAATTTTATATATTATGAATTTATATATAGGATTTTGAACTTCTTAATTCTGGAGTATTGTGCATCCAATGTGCCATGGCCCCTAGCTGGCTACAGAGACTGGAGTTGTTGGCTTTCAATTATTGCCCAAGTGCCTTAAAAGCCAACATTACTTAATAGGAGGAGAACTTAAGTCGAACGCATTGTTGAAATTTGGTTTTCATTATACCCGTCGCATTTTTTTTTTACGTTTTGGGTTTTAATATTACATGTCGTGAAACGTTTTGCTTAAAATTTTAGCCTTCAATTATGACATCAAATGATGTAAAGAGTTTTTTGTTTTATAAAAAAAATGCATAATAAAATAAGATTTGATTTATAGAGATAAAATATAGCTATGTATGCCCCTTTTTGTGTCTGTGTATATGCTATTTGAGTATTGTTTATTTTACTAGGCTATTTTCATTTCAAATGTTGAACACTGAATTCATGTCTCTCTACCTGAAATTGAACCATAAGAGAAAGATAAGAGATGATTATTCTAATTTCAATGCGAGTTGTGGAGAATTAATAAATACTCTTTGAATCTGAATCTATATAATTACCGAAATTATGGGACAAACGCTACACATACATTATTGATGTTATTTAAAATAATTAAAAAATGCACAGACATATTCTATAATCATTCTTCAAAACCATAGATTTCAAGTAAACCTCTGAATCTAAACAAATCAATAAATATAATGCCAAAATCATAGATTTCAATTAAATCCTACAATCTAAATAAATCAATCAATATAATGCCAAAAATATAGTGCAATACCTCGTCACTAAGTATAATGTCAAAAATATAATTTTACTTCAAATAATGTAAATAACTTTCAAACTCTGTTTCCAAGGCACTCTAACTCCAATGAGTCCCACCTTCCAATTCTCAACGATATTAATGTAATTAATGAGCATTGAGGACTGGAATTTCTAGAGAGTAGATGCTCATTGCAATATTGAAAAAATAAAAAAATAATGGAAAATTCATTGATTTATATGAGTTTTTATGTTTTGGTGAGAAATCAATGCAACTTGCAAATAGAAAGGCAACAAAATAATTCTAATTTAATAGATGTCTGTAATTTTTAGTGAATGTATGGTTTGTGAATTGAAATTTAGAAACTATAGTTTTATATAAGATAAATATTTTAACACTACTGGTAATATAAAAAAAACCATAGTAATATAATGACCATTTAGAAATTTTATTTCCCTTCAAAATTAAGTTTTAGAAATTTTATTACTCTTCGTAAATGACAATTAATGAAAATTTTAAACCGTATTTAACTCTCAAAATTCCCCATGACAAACATTTTGCCCATCAAATTCCATCACTAGGACTCAGACGGTTAATAGACTGAACTACAAAAGCACTTTTCCTCTTACCTTATAGCTTTAAAGCACAATTCCTAAACCGTAAAGCTCTTCCTCTCCAAATTTTAACTTAAAGCAAGTGCAATAAATGCTTTATTAGTTAGATGGCCCCGGTTTCCTATTGCTCGGGTGCAAAATATAAAGGGAGGCGGTCCCTCGTCAAGTTTGTCAACACAACTGCTGGTTCAATTCTTCCCACTGATCGAGTGCATAAACACTGCTTTTTTTTTTGGCGTTCAGTCCTTTCCTCATTCCAAATGACAATGACTTTTTTTTACTTATATAATACTGTGACAAAAGAGCCCTTCAATGCAATGATCACAAACAATAACTTTCTTGCGGGTTTCTATCAACTTAGTTAGTTTTTTGTCGCTTGATAAATAATAAATACTAAAAAACTTCGTCTCTTTTCTTTGTAGTGCCAAACCATTGCTTCAGTATAAAAAAAACAAGCATACTCAATCCGGGGGTCGTAACGATTTATCTTTTATTAGATCCAGACCCGAGAAGGGTGCACCCTTTATTCAATATTTGTTTCCCTACCGCACAATAATAGTAGTAGCAATGCTGGGTAATATGAGTGTTTTTATAACTCTTTCCTTCTAACAATGTTTGTTATTTTTGTGGTATAATTACTGCATATGATACCACACAAATTCCTGCACTCAAAAAGTAATAAAACAAGTGTACACACTCTATTTGGACCATGTACTTTTGTAGAGCTAGAGCCTGTTTGAAGGGAAATGGAGTCGAAGAGAATATATGGGTATGAGCTAGAAGAGCAGGGTGGATACCTGAGTTAAGAGAGGGCAACGATATAAGAATCAAAATATCTAAGGGATATGCTATGTGTAATATCATTGGAATTTGGAATGATTTGTTTGAGCCCCTCGACATCAAATAGGAAAAAAAGAGTGGGAAGTTGAAAGTGGAACTTGGGTTCTAGGAAGTGGAACGTGGACTCCAAAGAACCCTAGTAGGTTGGTCATGACTTGTGAGAATGCTAAGGAGCAGCAGAGGCTAGTTGTCGACCATTACAAGGTTAGTACATTCTGAAATTCATCTATTTTACACCTGAAGAGAATGGGAATCTTCAATTTCCATGCCTGCATGATGCCCTTATTTAAGGCTCTCACTTAATCTAAACCTCAAATTGCTCGAGGAAAATCCATTCTTTTGGCCATAGAAACCCATTAGAAATTCCCTTCACATTCATGATCATTGGAAACATGTCGCTTGTAGTGGTCATTGGAAATTGCTGACACAGTTGTATATATATTTTATCTGCTTCAAACTGATGTTTTCCTTTTCCCCCAAATAAATTTAGGACAACGCTGAAATGAATGTGTCCTCTTAGAAACTATTAACTATCCATGAGACAAGGCCTCATAGGAAGTCAGAGTCTATACTTAGGCCTTCAAGAGAACGACAATGATGCAACATAACTCTCATTCAAACATTGTATAAGACTTGCGTTCCTCTAGTGTAAAGAATTGATCACTGCCTCCAATTCTCTACATCTACCAAGTACCTTTCGAACGGACCCATAAAAGCTTACTAAAAAACATTCAAACCATATAAATTCACTATCATAAGTTATCATCATCTCTTCCAAATTCGATATTGTAGTCCTGACAAATCTCTTAAGAATTTCCTGATAAGCCTTGTTATAAAATATAAATTTGTTTGGACTACCCTTAAAATCTAATCGTAAGCCATTTAATCCTGGCACTTGACACTAATAGGTACGAATTAGGCTAATTTCCTGCCCATGTACAAACGTGGATATGAAATGGTTGCTAATATGTACTCCACGAATGTACCTATACTAGTGAATATCGTATTGATTCCAAATATATACAAATTTATTGTTTTTGAGTTGTTATGCAATGTTTGGATTGGGATTTGTATGGGAAATTTTCCAATCGATACTTCATAAATTTGATGTGTGCAGCGTAATTGAGTGTAATATGAACTTTGATATCAAATGTTTAGATTGGGTTTTGTATAGGAAATTTGCCAATTATTACTTAATAAATTTGTCGTTAGGGTATATCTAGGTGAGTGTTTTATGAGCTTGGAGGTGTAAAATAAGTTGGTTAGGTTATTCTTTGTGGAAGAGATGCATAATTATACCCAGTATTCAATCCGTCAACACATAGTAAAAGAGGAAACATAAAGAAGGTCCAGTTATGTTCTTTGCTTGTAGAATAATATGTATAAGGTTTTTTTTATATTACCTTAAAGTATTCAAAGGATAGAACAATATGCATAAAGTTATTTTTATATTACCTTAAAGTCTTCAAAGGAAGTTGGTTAGTCCATATACTTTCGAACCTAATCCTAATGATTGGTTTCCTTCTTTCCCTATTGAATAGTTTTGAATGCTTCCAATTGAATCTCAACAACTGTGAATATAGGATTGCCATTACAAAAGAAGGGAAAGAAATATATATGATCTATTTCTTCTTTTTGGGGATCTTCCAATAGTATTTGCAACTGCAATGGGGTTGGCCTGTGATTCAATTATAGTTTATGCATTACCTGATAATGAGGAGCAATTGCTTCTTCTTGACAAGTCGACCTTTCTCGAAGGAAGATAATCAATATGGGACCCGACAAAAGATTCACTATTTTCTACTTGGGGTGAGTAAGGGTAGTTTGTTATGCGAACTCATTTGACCAAGTCTGTCATCAATTACATGCCCAACCATGCATGATGAATTAAATGGTGACTTAAATTGTATCGATGGTTAGACTGGATTTGGCTAAACAAATTTTCTTAGAGAAAATTGTTGAAAACTCTAATATATTCTATGTTCAAGTTTTTCATCTTAATGGCTAAATATATTAAATTCTAATTTGGTTGAGAGCTTCTGGCAGCATTATTAGGCTAACAGGCATTTAGATATTATCTTAGATTTTTTGCTTTCTTGAGAGGATCAACAAGATTAACCCAAATGTACAATAGAGATTCATTTCATGGTCCTCATATCTTGTTATAATTAAATGCATCTTGATTAAGATTTAAATAAGCTTCAGTTAAATAATGTTTTTTTTGTATTAGATAGTATTTTTTTATGTTTATATTGATTAGATTAAGTTTATATATTTTGTTTAACATCCAACCATCTTCACAAAATTAAGTGGTTGGTTGCACCTATCAACGTTCACCGGCCACTTTACTTGTGGTTGTGCTAGTAATAGAATCATTTTGTATGGAGAGATATAGTAAACCTTGCACCCCAAGTTCTTAGTTTATGACGATTAACAAAAGTAGAGTAAATTAAGCTATTGTTTTTATGCATTTAAAGGAACCATGTTTGTATCTTTCAATTATGGGAAACTATGTGTAAAATATTTATTTCCAAATCGTTAATAGTATAGTGGGATTGATTGTGGAGAAAACTCCACAGTTAAAGTTAAGAGAGCTTTATTCTTGTGATGGGTGACCTTTGGAGAAGTCCTGGTCACAGTATGCTAATTGATGTTGTGTGACTCACTAAAGCCTAGCAACATTATTAGGCTAATAGGCGTTTAGATATTATCTCATATTTTGGGCTTTCTTGTGTGGATCAACAAGATTAACCCAAGTGTAATAAGTGTACAATAAAGATTCATTTCATGGTCCTCATATCTTGTTATGATTAAATACAACTTGATTAAGATTTAAATAAGCTTCAGTTAAGCAGTGGTTTTTTTGTATTAAATAGTATTTTTTATGTTTATATTAATTAGATTAAGTTTATATATTTTGTTTAACATCCAATCATCTTCACAAAATTAAGTGGTTGGTTGCACCTAACGGCGTTCACCGACCACTTGTCGTTGTGCTAGTAATAGAGTCATTTTGTATGGAGAGATATAGTAAACCTTGCACCCTAAGTTCTTACTTTTTTACGGTTAACAAAAGTAGAGTATTATTTTTCTGCATTTAGAGGAACCATGTTTGTAGCTTTCAAATATGAGAAACTATGTGTAAAATCTTTATTTCCATATTGTTTATAGTATAGTGGGATTGGTTGTGGAGAAAACTCCATGGTTAAAGTTAAGAGAGCTTGAGATTAGATGGAATTTATAGATTCACAAGAAGAAAAAAATCGCTCTAAGAAGATTTCAAATTTCCTCATGATCGGTGAAGCTCCTTGGCTCTGGTTCGATCAACTCATAATTGTTAGGATTCGGTGGTCGATGGCCTGGAGACCACGACCCCTTGCGTGGGAGTCTTGCAGTTTTTGTTTTTTGCGGGTTGTCTTCAAATGTGAGTTGCTACAGAGATTTTCTTGGTTGCACCGATTGGCTGTGCGATACAGCTATCGCAGGGACGATCTTGGAGCGTTGCTCTAGTTGCTTGTGTCCTTGCCGATCTACTGTTCACTGTCATGGCCCCAGGAGGGGGCTCTAAGTCTCCCCCTTCCTTTTCCCCCAAGCTATTTGCTTTCAAGAAACTGGTAGCTGCTTGTAGCAAGTGTCTTGTCATAGCTTCACAATATAAATTTGTCAAGAAATTGGATGCCATTCCGACTGTTGTTCTCCCGATAGAAGAACTGTGTCATGTTGCTTTGAACCTTGCTGAACGAGGCCTTATAGATCAGTTTGCTGGCTTATGGCCATCTCCAAGATCCATTGAATCGTGGGTGCATAGGAACTAGTGATCGCTGGTCTCGGAAGGAATTAAAAGTCATTTCGTCGAGAAGGGTTATTTCGTCTTCATCTTTGAAAGCATTAAAGACAAGAATCTCATCTTCTGTAATGGGCCATACTTCATGGGCCCTTAGGGTATGTATCTAAATAAATGGATGCCTGACTTTGACACATCTCAAGATGTTCCTTCGGCCGTCCCAATTTGGGTACACCTACCTCATCTGCCCTTGCATTGTTGGAGCCCCAAATCTCTAGAATCAATTGGGAATAGTCTTGGAAAATACATTGATAGAGCAAACATGAAGGATCAGTTCTCTTATGCAAGAATTTGTGTAGAGGTTGATCTGGAAACAGGGCTTCCCGAATCCATCAAATTAACAGTGGCAAATTGGTCTCATGTGCAAGAATTGGACTATGAATAGTTGCCATTTAAGTGCAGGCACTGCCTTGGATATGGCCACTTTGTGAGGCATTGTAAAAAGAAGGATGAGGATGAATCAGAGAAGGAAAAATGAGATCAGTGGAGAAAGGTTCAGAAACATGGTTCAACAAGGCAAACCAATAAATCCAAAGTTAAAGGGGCTTCAATAGGATCCAGTGCGCACATTTCAGACCAGCCCCAGGTGGAAGGGAGTGCAGCTTCGTCGTGGGCAGAAGCACCTTCGAAACCTTTTGAAACCCTTAGCACTTTAGAAGAACCTCTTGTCTCTACCAAATATAAGGATCATCAACCTCTCTTTACAACCATTGAGGAAGTTAATGCATGAATTCTTCCAGCTCAACTGGGTTCCCTAGCTAGAGGTTCTTCACCCACTTATGCTAATATGATAAGGAAGAAACCACCAAAATCGTCTGAATCATCGGAAGATGAGACATTCGAAAGACCTTCGAAAAAGGCAAGGAGGAAATCCCTCAATGAAGCAAGAGAGGAAGAAGCGAAGAGTCAAAATCTGCAGGGAAGCCAAACCACTTTAGAAATGTCAATTGAATGGAATACCAGAGCAAGGCCACCCAAGGGAGGTCTTTCGACTTCCATTCATAATAGATGATGCATACAGTTTCTTGGAACTACAGAGGTTTGGGGAATTCTATTAAACCTGAATCTGTTAAATATCTTTTGAAAATAGAAACTCCAGGCATCCTCATGCTTCAAGAAACACAAATTGAAGTGGGGACTCTTCTTGATCTAAGTCATACTAAATGGAAACTAAATTCAGGAAAGGCTATAAGTGCAAGGGGCTCCTATGGAGGGCTTGCCACGGTCTGGTCGGAGGAAATGTTTCAGCTGGTAAGTTCTTTTGAAACATGACATTGGATTTTTACTAAGCGTTGTTATAAATTAAATAAGACTTCTATCGCCTTATTTAATCTTTAAGTTCCTATCCATCCTCTTGAGAAGAAAGAGTGGTGGAATACGCTTTATGATTTTATGGAATCCACCTCTCCTTCAAACATCGTTATAGCTGGATATCTAAACCTTGTTTTCAACTCAAAGGAAAAAAGAGGAGGTAACACCAGTCGAGATCAATTGCTGCCTTTTGTTGAGAATTTGATATAGCACTGGGATCTCATCGATTTTAAACCCAAGAAGGAATTATATACATGGACTAATAATAGAACATGAGCCGCTCACATTTCAACCCATCTAGACCGGTTTTTAGTTCAGAGTTCCTTTTTATTGGATAAGAAATTAGTTTCTTCCAAAATCCTTCCTAAACTTACCTCGGATCACAAACCCATCCTCTTGCAGCTGGATGAGGAAGAAAACTTGGGCCCGATTTCGTTTCGTTTAAGCTCTCAGTGGATTGAGCAAGATGGTTTCTTTGTAGTTGTAGCTAAGGTTTCGACCACTTCAGTCATTGGGTTGCCTAGCTATGTTTGGGAGCATAAATTAAAAGCAACCAAATTAGCCCTGAAGGAGTGGCTTAAATCTCCGTCCAATTCTCCCACTGCTTTGAGAAAAGTGGTTGTGCAACAATTAGCAGATTTACAGCTGGAGTTGGAGAGCAGTGACATAACTTTACAAGCTTTGGAGAAGGAGCAAGCAACTCAATTTGTCTCCTTTAGATCCTTCAGACACAAAGAGGAATATTGGAGGCTTAAGTCTTGAAGCCTGTGGCTAAATTCTGGAGATCGTAACACAACTTTCTTCCATCGACAGTACAGACCCCGTCTCTCTCAAAATCATTTTTCAGAGATCACCTCGGCAGATGGGACTGTTTCTAAAGGTTTTGTCCAAGTTAAAGAAGCAGTTGATACTTACTTTCAACATCTTTTCATAGAGGATGGGACTGGCAATGAGGAGTTCACTTATGATTTTCTTTCTCATATGCCTTCTCTTGTTAGTGAGGAGAATAATGTAAATCTAATGAAGACTTTTTCCGAGGAGGAAATCAACAATGTTGTGTGGGCTATGGAATCCGATAAAGCTCCAGGCCCGAATGGTTTTTCATTTCATTTCTACAAAGTTTGTTGGAACATTATTAAGATTGATTTATTGAGAATGGTCAATGCCTTCCAGCAAAAGGCCAAAGTGGGAGGAAGCACCAATTCCACCTTTCTTGCCTTAATCCCCAAAGAAGTGAATCCAATTACCTTTAATAGATTTAGGCCTATTTCATTATGCAATGCATCCTACAAAATCCTCTCGAAACTCCTTGCAAGCAAAATAAAAACTTTGTTAGATAAGTTATCTCTCCTAGCCAAGGTGGTTTCATCAAAGGGAGACATATTTTGGACAACGTGATACTTGTACCGGAAGCCATGTATTCTAGCTTTCAGAGGAGGGAGAAAGGGTTGCTTATTAAACTGGACATGTGTAGTGCATTTGATTGAGTAAAACTCTCTTATATTTATAAAATTTTAGTTTCTTTTGGGTTTAGTCCAACATTTGTTAATTTGATCAAAGCCTGTACTGATAAACCATGGATAGTCCCGCTTGTAAATGGGAGAATTGCCTCATATTTTCAAGCAACTAGGGGGATAAGGAAAGGTTTCCCGCTATCTCCTTTTTTATATATTATGCTGGCAGACTCTTTGAGTAGGAAATTGACTGCTTAAAGAAATGTGGGGGTAATCCTGGGCATTCAATCGACGAAAGGAATTGATCCAATCAACCATGCATTGTTTGCTGATGATTCCCTACTTCTAGGAGGAGCTTCACTAAGAATTGCTAGGGCCTTTTAGGAGATTCTCGAAAGCTTTTGCATTATATGAGGAAGGATGGTCAACAAAAGAAAAGGCATTGTTTATGGATGGAACACTGCTGAACAGACCATTCTTCGAATTGCTCGATTTTTGGGCTTTTTTGGGTTTGCTACTTGGGAAACAAATCTCAGCTTACCTTTAACATTGGGTTTCAACAGATATTTGCTATGGAGTGAAGTTATTAATAAGATTAAATATAATATAGTAGTATGGGGAGGGTATTGGTTGAACAATGATTGCAAGTTAATTCTCATAAAATCAGTACTTTCTTCATTTTCTATCTATCAGGATTCTTTCCTCCTTACCCCAATAGCAATCATGGAGCATGTTTCGAAACTATTCAGAGACTTCTTGTGGAAGGGTGGCAAAGGAAATAAGAGGAAATTTCATTTAGTAAGATGCGATATCGTGAAAAGACCAATGCTAGAAGGTGGACTTAACATTCGAGACCCAGGTATGGCCAAATTTTCTTTAGGTGGTAAGATTATTTTGAATCTTTATTCCAACAGCTCTCATCCTGTAAGTTAGCTTCTTCGGAAAAAATATCTTAACGATGCTTCATTGAGAAACCTTCACATCGACAACATTCCTAAAGGTACTATTCTATGGAATATCTATAGACATGGTTTTGAATTCTTCCAAAGACAACTAAGTCACGTCCCTGGGAAAGGCAAACAGACTCTGATTTGGTCTGATAAAATTATGGGCAATCTTCCCCTTGAAAATATATTTGAATTACTACATGTCTATGGGTGTTTCATCCATCATGGATTGCTTAAGCTTTTTGATATCTCCTCTTGGGATAACAAAGGGAACTGGACAGAGTGGGTTTTCCCAACTCTCCCAGTTCATCTGTGTCATAAAAAACACATGCTTTTAGACGTGCTGAAGGGAATGGCCCCTGTCAATCTTCACGACGCTGATCATTGGAGCTGGGGAAGGACAAGATTTTACACCTCGGCACTTGGTTTGCAGCACTACAGCCGGGGCAGCCCCAAATTCCGAACCACTCAGTTTGGAAGCACGTTTGGGTTGCTCACGGGTTACCTAAGGTCAATTTTTTCACGTGGGTGCTCCTGCAGAAAAGAGTTTTAACAGATGAAAATTTAGTTAAACGTGGAATTTTAGGCCCTCACAGGTGTATCATGTGCTGTGAAGATTTTGAAAACTTGGATCACCTATTTGTGGACTGCGTTTTTGCCCAATCGGTTGGGCGTTAGTGCTTCAGGGACTTAATGCAATTGTTCCTACTCAGATTACTATCACTGCTCTTTTCTCCACTTGGAAAACATGATATCCAAGGATGTTGAACAGTCATAGTATGTGGAATCAAGTATGGACCTCCATTCCCAAATTTAGTTGCTAGAAGCTATGGCTGGCAAGAAATGATTTGATTTTCAATAATTCCGAGCACTCTCCTTTGTTTGTTGTAGCCAAAGGCAAGGCTCATTTAATTGAAGCACTGGGAAATTACTCCTTTGAGCCAGATATCTCACTTACATTAGAAGAAAGAAGTTGGATGGGATGACTACTGATATGGGACAAGAAGAAGAATTTAGGCCGTCCAATTTATAACCCTTCTTGGAAAATACTAATGATCGAAGTAGAGTTCCAAGTCTAGTGGAGAAAACAAGGAAAAGTAACGGTCTTCTTTGATGGTGCCTCAAAAGGAAACCCAGGAATTCCAAGTGCAGGTGGGGTGATTTACTCTCATGATGGATTAACTAAATACAGTTTCAGTTGGGGATTAGGATAGAATACAAATAATCAGGAAAAAATTCTTGGGTTGTTCAAAGGATGTCAAATTGCACAGGATCACGGAATCACGACCCTCCAAGTCTTCGATGATTCAGAAATTTTAACAAACATCCTAAATTCTGAGGATTGTTTTAACAATCCGACTCTTAATAATACTCTTTGCTGGCTGCGGGGTTTATTGCATACCTTCTCTTCTACTGCCTTTTTTCACATTATGAATAAGGAAGCATCTGCAAAAGATAACGAGGGATGCAATTTGACACAAGGAGTATTTAGAAATAATGTTGAATCCTTTTTTATTATATGTATTTCGTAACTGGTTTGCTTCTGATTTCTGGAAATGTCAAGTGAGATTGTAACAGGGATAAGTGAGTTAAGACTCCATGTAATTCTGGTTGTTTAGGCTAAGGCCCAATCGATATTCTTCTAAACAAAAAAGAAATAACCGTTTCAGTTAAAAAAAAATTAAGAGAGCTTGAATCTTGTGATGGGTGACCTCTGGAGAAGTCCTGGTTACAGGATACTAATTAATGATATGTGATTCATTAAAGCCTATAAGTGATGATCTTGCATGTATTACTCATCATTGGTGTATACCAAGATAACCTTGAGTGGGTAGTCTGAATTATAGAAACACTAGACACATTGCATACTTAACATGCTCCTTAGTATGGTTGCCTAGGACTAAATTTCAATTGAAGAATAATTTTTTTACTGAAAGTTATATGCATGGCAGTTTTAGAAACAAAACTATGATTTTTTTTTTTGTTGATGGGTAAGGGTGCCCGTCAAATTTAACCCCTACCTACGGACCTACGCCCTCTTTCTCAATAAATTGTAATGATGTAATTTTGGCCAATGGGTTTAATCCAATCCAACATTCAGTTTTAATACAAGGGCAAGTATTTGTTTTAGTTTAAAAAAATTATATGGAGTTAAGATGCACCATGTTAGTTCCATGACGTGTAATAAAAAACAAAAAAACATTGAATTTTGGATCATTTAAACATAAAAAATGGATAAATTTATTAAACAATAAGAGAGATTAAGTTATTTATTTATGGATTAAATTGGATATATGTGTAATACCCCGATGGTAAGCCCCAGAGTTACGTGAACTTGTCATTTAACTTATGGTGGCACTGGGTGTGTAGACCATGGACCATTAATAATATTTTTAATTATTGTCTTCTTCTTCTTCTTCTTACCTATAACTAAATAATGGCACAACACATACAATAATGTTGCTGGGGATATTGGGTTTCCACATGTGAAGGGGTTTGTGCTAGGTGTTGTGGCTCCCCCTAACAATACTCTAGTCTTCCTGATTTTGATGTTATTAGACCGTGGGGATCCCATTTTGTCTAATTAATGTTTTGCATGCACCCATGTATCCATGCTACCAACCACATGCAACCATGCAACCATGCACCATGCACCCCACGAACTAGAGTAGCTGTCAGCCAGTAGAGTTGGTTTGGTTAATTGGAGTTGTCCTCGGTTACCTAGTGTCCAAGGTCAATAGTCTCCAGTTAATGAGATGAATTCAAGTCATCCTCAGTTAATTTGAGCTTTTAGGGGTCAATTCGAATTATTCTAGATGCATGGGAGTGAATTTAGGAAAATTAAAGTGAGCAAGTGAAGTTCGAGTAACCCCCATGCCAGGGGAGTAATTTATGGGTAAATTCAAGGCAGTTATGGTGGGTTTGAGTCAGTGTTGACAATTTCGAGTTAGCCAGTGACTGGAAGTGTGTTTATCAGTGCTTTAGAGTCAGTCTTTGTGGATTCAAGTTACTATGTTGAGAACTTGAACGGTTCTGTCAGTGGTTTTGAAGAGCAGTCAAAGATTGAGAGTTGTTTCTCAATGGTCTTTAATCAATCTCTTGGAGGCAATTTGAATTAGGCTAAAGGGATTTGAATTGCTCAAGAGGTCCTACATTATTTTTCATTGTTGAGTTTGTTAATGAGAGTAGGGGTTTCTCTAACAAGAATTGTGAATGCCAAAGAGGGATTTGGCATAGGATTTTGCACATAATTACACCAATTTTGCAGCTTGCAGGTTAATGAAGATCCTGTGAGGAGTATTTTTGCGAGTCTATGAGAGCTATTCTCCATTGAATTCGAATGCTCTAGTAGGGATTCAAATGGTTATTTTGCACCTAGAAGGTGAAGAAGTGTTGTTCAAGGTGAAGAGAGTAACTTCATTGTAACTTCGTCTTATAGGAGAGGGGGGTAATCCCTTATAGAAAAAGTCCATTGTTGCGCTTGGCTGTAGAAGAGGGGGTTAATCGTCATTAACTATTTTTCCTTAATTGGATACACTAGGCCTTATAGGAGAGGGGGTTAATCATGAGAAAGTGACCGAGTTGTGCTCATCTTGCAGGAGAGGGCGTATAATCATGTACAAGAGAATTTTAATCGTGGTAAGTGGTTCTCTAGGAGAGTGGGTATAATCATGTGGATGAGACCACATTGGTCATAGATTGTGTTTTGGGAGAGGGGAATAATCCTGAGAAGGAAAGTGCAATGATCATAATCTTGTCTTTCGGGAGGGGGGGTAATCCCGAGGAAGAGGGATTAGTGATCATAGTTTGTCTTGAAGAAGGAGTGGACTCCTATGTTTCGAGTATTGTCCTTAGGGATCGAGTTAAAAGAGACCTTATTGTGTGAATATTAAGACCTCAGCTTGGGGATGATCTGCATAGGTGGTTTTGCTTAACAGTGTCTAAGGTTGGGAGGAAAGTTATTTGATTGATTCCAGTTGCGCCCTTATAAAAGATGAGTATTTATGCTATTTATATTATTTATGCATGTTGTAGTACATGTTCCCATGAATCCTGATAGATATTTTTCATTATATGTTCTTAAATTGTATATATGTTCATGGTGAATGGCTAATCTAATATTGATAAATTGGTAGCTCACATAAGAGGTATGTTAATCTGTTAGTCTAGCGATTAGTAGCTAGTTTGTTTATGGAATTTATGAGCATTAGGAGATCTTATTTTAGGACAGGCCATATGGGCGTGTATGGTTGTTCTGGATCAGATCATCCTTGGGATTTATGGCTATCATTTAATGAGGAAAAATATGATCGAAAGTTGTGTTATAAATATGTTATTTGAGGTAGAGTAGACTGTTTATTTAATGGATGTTTTAGGAGGTTATTTGCTTATGCTTGATACGTGGACAGTCCATATAGTCATATATGGCTAGACCATATCAGGTCCCACAGGGGTTTATAAACTGATAATTTCATGTATTAAATCTGATATGTTCATAAATATGTTAGTATTGTTGATTTTACTGTGATGTTAGAAGCTAGTCTTTTGTGGAATTATGTTCATGGGACAAACTGATACTTAGGGATGACGATATGGGCGCGTATGGTTGTACTGGATCAGATCCAATATGGGATTGCAAGTCTAAAATAATTATTATAGATCTACTATGAAAAGGTGTTTAAATTCTACCTCCTTAGAATGTGTAAATGTTAAATGTTTATTGTCATGAATGGAGTTTCGTAAAGGAATGTAAGTATGATTTATTTAGTTGATTATATGGCTATGGGTGGCTTCCCATAGGTGTAATGACAGTTATTCAACATGAGAAGAGGGTATGGTTCGAAAGTATTCATGTGTCATTACACTGCATGGCATGTAGAATGGGGAACTAGGGTGCAATGGGAGGGTAGTGTTTCCTTTATGGTTGAATGTTTTATAAGTTTTAATTAGTTTGGTATATTAACCTGACCTTAAAGAGTATTATTCCACTATGCTTAGCTTATATTTATCCATCCCCTTTGTTAAAGAGCCCATGTACCTGACCTTTGTGTGTATCCTGGGCTTGGGTATGTTACATATGTCTGGGGCAAAAATGTTAGGTGGGATCATACTAGATCTTGAAGAGAATAAAAAAGACAAGTTCACTTGGGGACTGGGGCATGAACAAATAACACAGTTGAATCTCTCGCCTTGTTTTAGGGTCCAAAACTTATGGTGATAGAAGGAATCCGAGACATCATAATTATGGGAGATTCGATGAACATAATTAGAGTTCATGTGCAAAAGAAGGCCCCGACTAATATCCACCTCTCTAGATTATATGAAAGAGCCTCTTGGGTACTAGGAAAATTTTCTCACATGCAATTTCTACATGTTTCGAGGGAGAACAATAAGGAGTTCAATGATATGGCCAATTTGGCCTTAGACTGGAATAGAGGGACTCTCCAAACTCTCAACGTAAATTAGAATGTTGAATCAATCATGTGAAGAAAATTTTGATACGAAGAATGGACCCGTAAAGGGGCTTAGAACTAAAGGATGTTGTTGCAAGAAGGGACTAGATGACCAACAACGAAGGTCAAAACAAGGGGGTATGACTCTAAATGCCAACACATCTCGACGCTTGGATGCAAGGAAGGGTGGTAGGATCTCCCACATTAAAATATCCATGCAGATGTTTGAGCAGAGAGTCATCTCTAGGATAATTGATTTGGGAGGCAGCCATCTTCAGGTACATGAGCATGTAATGGATATGCAACTATATAATACACGCAAGAGGAGAACAAGTGGGTGGTACCTCCTACAACCATGGCTTTGGGTTGACTTAGAATTTGTGCATGCACTCAACCCTCAAAAGTACCAAAATTATAAATTATATCATACCCCACAATCGGATATTAATTATGCTCTAGAGTGGAAATGATGTATATACATTATGGTGCTTGGACAGGTCTGGTGGTGGAAAAGGAAGAAGGAGAAGTGGTAACGTCATTCACTACCAAATTGGTTAATTCTTGAGCTGAATAACTTAGGGCAGGGGAGGGCTCGAAGGAGATTTGGCAGCAAAGCCTAGAGGAAAACAATGGTGGAGGGAGCGGAAGTGAAAGTGATTGTTGCATACCCCATTGACTTTTGCACATCCATGACCGCTAACGCTCTCTGGGTTGCTTAGTGCATAACCTCCAGAGAGAAATCCAAGAAATTGGACATAATATGGAATAGTGGAAGGAAGAGGAGGAGAAGGAATAAGTGTTGGAAAGTGAATAAAATATCTACATGTTGGCTTTACTACAGAATGAATTGGAGCCTCAACAGGTCAGAAACACAAAGCTAGAAAACAAGGTGGCAATAGTATAAATTTGTGTCACTCAAATGCAAATTCACGTTTAAGAGAAATATACAGGGGAGAGTTCCTCTTCTTGTCCAGGCACGCCCGAGCCGAATTACTCGGTCCCTTGGGATGACAACTGACTAGAAGTTCATGTTTCTTACTTATTGTTTGATCCTGAATCAGTTTGTTAGAATTTACAATTGTAGAAGTGTCGTTAATAAGATTGTTAGCTGGTTGCTTGCAGTCTATTATGTAAAGGATTTAAGCATGGGATATCAGGAGATGGGATTTGTTGTGTGGCTTATAGGCCAATTTTAAATTTTGTCAAGAGTTGGAAAACTTTCTTCTCTTTTAATATTAAAAAGAAGGTCTACTCATTCTTGTAAAAAAAACGATATATGTTAATTAATTGCCACGACTTGGAGCCCGCTACGCTAGCCTGAGAAGTTGAGTAATGTGAGTTGCAAGTAGGAGGTCATGGGGTCAAGTCCTTAGGTTGGATATCTATGTGAATGTTGAGGGCCTCACTCAATGTCATCGTTGGGTTAGATTGCCAATACTAAAACCAAATTGTTTACCATTGGTACCATCCTTGAAATGAGGGGAAGTGCTTGAAGGATTTTCAGTGATGTGTATTCTATTGAAAGAAAAAAATGCCATGGCTTGGAAAAAACTGACATATATACAACTTTATCCAAAATATTTTAAATAATAATAAAATGTTTACTCCATAATTAAATTTTTTATCTTCTCAATGTTTAGTAAATTTAGAGTTACGATAAATGTAAAATTAAGATGGATGTATGCTACTTGATTACCATAATGAATAAACTACAAAAAATTAGTTCATATTCTTTCTAAAGAAAAATTATGTGGTAAGAGATTTATAAGAAAAAAATTATCCGTAGATATATAATAATGTAAAAAATAACTCTCATGCATTTTAAATACATGCACATGCTTATCCTAAACACGGTTACATGGTAACAAATACCTGTCAAAATAACATTAACAAGGTACAGTTATTATGTTGCCTAAAAGGTAAGACACACACAAGAGCTTTGAATTCAATCATTTGCTCATGTCAAAAACATTTAATATAAATCAATAAAATCATATAATATGGAGAAGAAGTTAATCCAGTCATTGAAATGTTTGTGTTTACCCTACCTACAATCAGCATCAAAAGGTGTACATAGGGGCCAATATACCTTGGAAAGCCAAAATTCTCATTGTTCAATTAAGAACTAATTCCCATCAACTCCGTTGTGAGATCGGGTGCTGGAAAAGGCCAAAAGAAGCTTGGGCAAAAAGAGTGTGTATTTTTTGCATCACTGGTAAGGTGGAGACAGAAAAACACCGTGATTTTAGAGTGTGAAGGCTTTAAGGACAATAGAGACAGGTACACAAATGTCTTGGTGGATAAATCTTGGGGTGATTTATTTAACGAGGGGACTATGGAAAAATTGGGGGTGAGCATCATCAAATTGAATAGATAAAGGATTGAATTGCAGAAAACAACGCACGAGTTGGTCTGTCCCATGGGATATTCTTAGCCTCGCGAAAGTTAAAATATTTCCTTCCTTTAATTTTTATGCGCCAAATAGTACCAACGTTCATTGAAAAGAATGTTGGTTTCTCAACTCTTGGGCATGCTCAATCCATGTTCAAATCTACAACATGGCACATATCAAACACCAATGAATGCCTAGAACAAGAGCAAAGGGGTTAATATTGTTCTTTATGTTGCACACGATTACTAAATATTCAATTCTTATCAAAGTTCATACCTATTTAAATTATTATAAAATTATATTATTTATTGTAACATATTATATAACTTGACCATAACTCTCTGCTCAAAAAAAGAATTATAACTATAAAAACATATATTTTTGTAGAAAAAAAATTTCTCAAATCGAAAATGGTGCTACTGGTAGCACACCTTTTTTCGAGGTTAAAATTACAATTTTTTTAAAACCTTGGTCAATGTCATTGCAATCAAAACTATAAATTGACCCCTAAATTGAAAAGGGGTGCTACCAATATCACCTCTCTTTTTTCCCAAAGTTAAAATTACTTCTTGTTTGAAACCCTGGCCTTAACAATCAATGTCATTGCAATAAAAAACCTAAAGTGGTGGAATTATAATCACCCCTTATTTTTTCAAGGCTAAATCTTGCTTGAAACTATGGCCATAAAGTGGTACCACCATGGCACCCCCATTGTTATTTCCAAGATTTAAATTACAACCTATTTGTAATTGTGGCTTTGACAACCGACGTCGTTGCATCGAAAATACGAAAATCAACCCCCGAAACAAAAAAAAGGTGCTACCAATGGCACCCATTTAGTATGCGCAGTTACAACTATATGTATTTCAAAACCATGGCCTAAAAAAAATCTTAAGTCATTGTAAAAACAAGAAAAAAATGACTATTTTTAACCAAAAAACCATAAAAAAATGATAAATTTAACTTTAAAAAACATACATTTAAATTAAAAATCAACATTTAAAATTTAATATAAAGTTAAAGAAAACGAATGAAACAAATTAAAAAATAAAAATAAAAGAAAATTGAGAATACATTAAAAAATAAAATAAAAATAAACTCACCCTCTTTTACCCCGTACCCTTTCCCATGGTTTAAAATGGGGTATTATGCAATTCTAGGCCACCAAATGCACTCCATAAAGGAACATGGAGTTTGGAGGGTTTTTGTCGAGTTGTACAACATGTTTTGTTAGGGACCACATTAGTGCAACGTGCTTTGTTGGGGCACTTATTGAGCATATATACAAATTATCAATAGACATGTAAGGAACTTGTTTCACAAGATGTCTCAGCGTGGACAAATAAAATTGGATGAAGAAGGTGGATGAGAACACATACTCAATACATTTTAATGGGAAATACAAATTTGCATAGCAATAAATATAAAGTAATATAAAGTTGTCGAATCAGTATCATCACCATTTCTTCAGCAAATGCATTAACCAACTATTAGTTATTGTTTGACTAAAATTATAACTTCACTTAATAAAACTTTGTGGGATATGCAATATATTATTATTATTATTATTATTGATCCAAGTGAAAATCAGTGACCACCCACCTCTTTCTGAATCGCCCATGGAGCCCATAGTTTCAGTAAAACCATGGTATACTTCCATGGCACTTGGTAGAAAAAAATAGAAGATAAAATAATATTAAGTGGAGAAAAACCATATGGATTTTGCAACCCATGGTTTTTCGTAATCCATGGAATTTACTACACATGGTATTTGAAAAACTAAAAAAATAAATGAAATAATGGAAAGACATGGCTCCTAGGAGGCACCCTATAAATAATATATATGCGAGCCTCTCATTTGTAAAGGCATCCATCCATCCCATTCATATTGTAGTTCTATAGATTTATTTTTATTTCATAAAGAGTGGATTTACTTACTATATTTTTTCTTAACAAAAATGGATAATTGAGTTTAACAAATATACTGAAATAAATCAACATAAAAAACGTTTACAGTGTAATAGTCCACCAAAATGGAACTTCTAGAGTTTCTGAAACAATTGTTTATCCCATATACAACCATCCATATCTCTGCAGGTAATTTACTATATCCACAGATAGTTCTATTACTACAAATTCTGATGAACTAACCTAGAACTAAGAAGCAAAATATACCTTATAACAACAAAAACTAAGTGGAGTTATGTGCACCGTTCATGACCTGATCTTCATTGCTTTCTTTGATATTTTCTTTGTGTCTTCTTCACAGTCACGAGCACTTTCTACAAGATTTCAATTTAGGTCTTCATCATTGCCTTCTTGCTCGTCTAAGCTCGAGATATTAATATGTGCAATGCGTTGTCGAATAGAGGAACCACAAGTACAAAAAGGGGTGACAAATGACTATTTGACAAAAAACGTTAGTCACAATAGTGTTTTTAAGCTAAATATGACTAAATTTCAGCAACATAATTAAAAATGGCTAAATTAAATGACTAATTTAGCCATTGGATAAAAAATACAACTAAATAATAAGTCACACAAATAAAAAAGACTAAAACAATGAATAATTTAGTCCAGGGATAAAAATATACGACTAAATACCAACTACCAGATCGATATGAAAATGGAAAATTACAATTCTGATAATGAAATTTTACAATTTAGTAAATTTTAACATTGTAAATGGAAAAACGATCTCTGAATACATCCACAGTGCGAAAAGTTACTAATAAGTACAAAAATTAGTACAATTTAGTAATTTTTAACACTACGTCCATCTACATTAGTTGGGGGTCTCTGAATTGACCATATATAACGGTAAAATTTACCAAATCGTAAAATTTATTCCAAGGGGGAGTGCACAGACTTTATTTTGGAATACAAGACATCACGACCCTTGCTAAGTCATAAGTTTGATGTAATTAGTTGGGAATTTCAAGTTGCTTGGAACTAGCCTAAAGGTTAGTTGAATTTGAATATGGGGCTCACCCAAGTAATCCCAACCGATTACTAATTCTTCTTGATTCAAAAATATATAATACAGTTATTACATATAATATAGTTATTACATATAATATAGTTAATATGCATTATTAATATATAATAGTTATATATTTTAATATATAGGTATATGGTATTATATTTTATATGTGATATTACAGTATGTTCCTTTCCAACTCTTATGAACAAGAGCAATAGCAGCTTGCAGAGAGAGGAGGCGAAGTTGGAGAAGAAGATTGTGCACATTATATCCTATGGGGACATCAAGGAACTAAAACCCAACTTCGAGAAGGTCGCGACCATTGATGACCGCCGGGTTTGTTTGGAGTTCATGAGGATCAGAAGCGCAACTACGATGTCTAGGAATGGCACGATCACATCATGCTCTACAATGAAGAGAAAGGCTACATTGTTGAGTATATTTATGGGAATTTCTTTGAGAAAGAAACTGATATTAAACTAAGAGCGACTATACCTTAGGAGCAGAATGACAACGAGAATGAGGGCTTTGGTGGAACTGTGACATTAGGAGGCCTGATTGATAATGTTAAGGAGATCAACGCTTGGATTTTGTGTATAAATATGAGCTTTGACTCTTTTAAGTGAATTTGTTTGGTGTTTAATCACTACGATTTTGGGGTTTAGGGTTTATGCAAACATATTGGTTGAAACCCCATTTTCTAAAAAAATTAATTGCATTGATGGATTGTAAGTTGGTTAATGTTTTATTACTTTCGGAAGGGGATTTGTTGCAATAGGTAGTGGCTGCTAGCGGTAATGTGAAGTCCTGGAATGAACTTTTGAGACAATTGTAACATTAAAGGAAATATCAGGATTTGGGTTTGTAGATCAAAAGTGTTATATGCTTAGGTTTGTCTTGGATGTGGAAATTACTTTGGTTTGTTTTGATGGTCCCAACCAGGGCTTCAAGGTTTCAATACCTTGGTAAATCGAATGCATTTTGGATACAAAAATTGCATCCAATTCTACAGTAAATGTTTTTGTTTTTTGAAATAAGAAGGACATACTTGTCAAATCCATGAATTTTCACTGCTTCTTGATCATTTTTGTTTATTTTGTTTTTAAATTTCGTGGTTGAAGGTCTGGATGGCTTAATATTTATTCATTGTACTAAAATTGGTAGCTCAATTATCATAAGAAAACAATAGTTGGAAGATTTCCATAAATTACATATTATATAGAGCTTTCAATATGATTTCATTAGGAGAAACTTATAGAGAATAGTTTAGTTATTACTCTCCTTATTGTTTCTTCTGATGCTTTAAAAAATAAAATTGGAACCTATATTGTCTTGAGCTTGGAACTTATATTTGCCAAGTAACATAGCTTTGTTGCACGTATGTTTTGAAAAATACAAAAGGGATAAATCCGATTAATCCTACCTTCCTCCACATTTTATTCATCAATCAAGACTTAAATAATCTAATCGTTGAGTTCACGAGGATGTAGGCTGCATTCCTTTGTGAATTGAGCCTTAGCACTCTTCTTCAATGATTTCATGTGTCGGTTTAACTTCCAACAAAATGGGAAGCGAAGCATTGGGCTATCAAGAGGCTGAATATTTTCATTCCTCTATCATTCCTCGTTCTCTATATGGATCTCCAGTATTTCTTTGCAAGTGGCTCTCACCATGTGTTTTTTAAGTTTCTATGGTTGCACATAGTTTGAGCCATGAAAACCATGAAAATAAGAGATTCATTGTCATTTAAATACCACGCAGACCATGGAGGCATGAGGAACAACATGCAGTTTATAAAAACCAGCTTGTAGAGATTTGAGTTTCCAAAATGATATGTTGAGATTTGATGGTGACTTGTTTCTCTATGTATGAAAACGAGAAGGGGGAACCCCATGAGAATGCATTTTTAATTCCGAGATGAGTGTCTAGAATTTTTGGTTGCTCATAGCTATTCTATAGTCATAGAAATTTGTTTGGTATTCTCTCCATTACCAAAGCATGGTTGAACCATATAGAAATTGAACAACACTTGATGGAAGTCTTGTATGGAAGTCAAGAATTGTTTCTCTCATGTTTTGATTCTCATAATTATGCGTTCTCGTTCAAGGAATTTATTCTGGGAATCAGACCAAATTTTTTGAATGTTGTTACACATCATATTTACAATCTGTGCAGGTACATAAATTAGAAGGCCTTTGTTTTCACTTAAATGTTTAGAGCTCTTTAAAAGCTATAGTAGTAACCTTATTAATAGATATTTTTTTGTTGATTAGGTGTGGATAAGCACCTTATGGAAAAGATATTAGATCCCTCATATTTGAACCAAGAAGCATCTACATTCAAAATTGTCCAATCCATCCTATAAAATTACGGACTTGGGTTAAAATCTTGTGTGGGTGAATCAGGTGGAGCTTATAACAGTGGCCACAATCTTGTCACCGTTGCCTTTGTATTAAGTTTCTGGTAAGCTCATATTCCCTTAATTAGTTGTTGGTGATACGTTGTCATGAAGCTACCATAACTTACATAATTCAATAATTTCAAATGATAACTCACAATTCCCTAAGAGACTTTGACAATCATTGCAATTATTGGAACATGTATTTAAATTAGCTTGCCATGTTAGTCACATCCAATACTTCATATTGTAGACAGACCTTGATTGGTGGTAACTATAGGCTTTTAAAAACGACCACCTTTGTGCCAAGCCCTAATTATTACAAGTAAAAGTTATTAAATCTATATGCCAAACCAAATGGGAAACTTCACAAACAAACATTATATATATTATATTGGAATCAAAATTTGACCACATAAGAAAGGTACAACTTGGTCAAGTTTCTTAACTACTATCTAAAAATGCAAAAACCATTTAACATTTATGTAGTATTTTTTTTGCTTTTATATCATGTGACATTTATTTCAATTGTTGGCCAAGCTTAAATCTATTATGACTTTATTTTTTATTTTTTTTGAATTGTAATGTAGTGCACTTCTTTGGCATCAACTGATGGGAACATGTGTTCTTGCCACAACTTCAAACGGACCAAAATACCTACATGCTTATGCACGCTGTTGCAAAAATGTTGTAAGTATGAAGCTTCATGTTTTAACAAATTTAGATGGAAGTTGCACTTGATTAATGCCTTTTAAGTCCTATAGAAAATTGTTGCAAGGGTGAGTTGCCATTTGATACCATAGATTAGTCCATTTAGTGAAATGGATAAGAAAGGGTGAGTTTCCATTCGGTGAAATGGATTTGCAATTTGTGTGCATGTTATTTAGAAAAACGTGTATGGCAAGACAAATCATTAATAATATGGCAACAAACCATTTAGAACTATAAATGTTCTCAATTTCCTCAATATCATTTAGAACTGGAAATGTCTTGGAACCTACCCTAAGGATGGCACTCTTCAACAAGTGTGCAATTCTTCTTTTTAGGGTTTGAAAGGTGGCTATCTCCACTTCGGATATCCTAAAACTAAGCACTCCTCTAAGGGATTGATTTATTTCTTGCTTCAGAGTGTGAAAAGGGGTTTGGATTAGGTTTTAAGGCCAATTTGGCATCTCTTAAACTATGGTACTCTACTTCAATGTCATTTGATAAAATTTACCAAAATGTGACATTGGGACCACCCAAGAAACCCCCAAGTTGGGCCCTCCTACATAGATGTCCTATTGATCTTGTTTCATGTCTCCAAAGGGGTATTTGGGACCACTTTTTATCCCTCTAAGACTACGTCTCACCTTGAGATAACATTCTCCCACATTTATCATTCACGTGTTGAGTGTTGCTCTTGGTGGACATCGTACACGTGTTACATGTATGAAACAATGACTTGAGATCACCTAGAAGATCACCCATGCTAGTGCTTCTCATGAATGATCCAGTTTACCTAGAAATTTATGTATTTATAGACCCCTTCTCTCCTCCTAGAAGATAGGTGCTCCTCACACATGATCCATTTTACTTGGAAATTCATGTATTAGCCCCCTTCTATCCTAGAAGCTAGCTGCTTCTAGTGGAAGTATTTTTACCATGTCTTCGAACTTATGCAACACCTATATGTCCATAATTTCCTCTTACAAGCAAGAATATCTTCTCATATGTAATTTTTTGTCTTCATCTTGATGTATGCACAGTGTGTGAGGTCCATTTTCAGCCAAGTGTCATGGATTTTTAAAATGACGTCTTCAGGCTAGATCCATCAACTCGAGGTGATAGCCTTCAACTCTGCTCATAAACTGCAAGTGCAAATGAACTTCAACTTTATGGAAAGGTTAATCTATCCATGAATTGCATGCTGATATTAGAAGCCTTCCTAAGGTACTTTATATTCAATATGCATTATATTATTGTCTGCTTGATTCTCCTGTTAACCGTGTTTGCAATTTTAGAATAACTTGGACTTGACATAACCTAACATTATGGGATGCCATAAGTAATGTGATGAAATAATATGCTGGATCCATGTCCTGTCCTACCAAAGTGTAAATGACTGGACCTACTTTTCCTCAACCATATTTTGCAGTCAAAGAAGCTTCTGAACACCATAGCCTCTAAGTAATTTTATATTTGGTAGAATAGTATAGCCTAACATTTTTCAGTTTCTTCGAGAAGTGATATTTGTTGTTGTTGACTTTGAGATATATTGATTATCATAAGCTTTGAAATGAAAAAAAAAATATTGGATTATTGAACGATTTACAATTGCGGTGACTGGCAATTTTTTAGCAGGATCTAGATCGTAGACCAGATCTGAACCAAATCGTACTCTGGAGAACCTGCTCTGAATTAGATCAACCCATGATCTACGTGTTGAGCCTGAGATCACAAGCTGAAACCTTTTGGTGATATCTCTGATCGTGTAAGCAGGGCTTCTTTTGCGTGGTGTTGATCAGACATGTAGCATGAAACTGAGTCAGATTCGAGATCTGCTAAGGAAGCCGTAGTAATGGATCCACCTCTGTATCTGAGTTCGGAGCAGCGTTGAAGACTATTAGATGAAACTTTCAGGAATTTGGTGGCCACTACTTCACCCCCATCCTTGACCGTCCTGGAATCCTCCAGCGATGTGAACTTTGTGAAGCGAGTTGCCGCTCCTAGGATTCATATCACGTGGACAAATTCAAGACTAAAAGCTCTTGCTTTGAGTGAGAAATGACTGATAGGCCAATTCATAGGGGATCTGGCCTTCGCCAAAGACTATGGAGGTCTGGATAAATAAGAACTGGATCCCCTTGATATCTGGGGGTATGCAACACTACTTCTGCAGGAAGGGATTCTTCTCTGTTTTATTTGAAAGCAAAGCTAACAGAGATCTCATCTTCAAGAGCAGTCCCTATTTCATGGGTCCTCATGGTTTATATCTAAATTGATGGAGCCTCTCATTCGATCCATAAAAGGATGTGCCATCGGTAGTCCCGTATTGGGTTCGTCTCCCACACCTGCCCCTGTATTGCTGGAATGACGAAACACTACAAGCTATAGGGAACTCTCTCGGTAATTACATTGAAAAGCAGAACCAAACGACTCCTTGTTTTCTTATGCAAGGATCTGTGTTGAAGTAGATCTGGAGAAAGGACTGCCAAAGGTAGTAAGTTTACACATGGACGGATGGGAACACTTGCAAAAGATGGATTACAAGCAGCTACCGTTCAAGTGTAAGAAGTGCCATGAGTACGGACACTTTGTCAAAAATTGCCCGAAGGTGGTTCAAGAAATCTTGGAAAAAAATCAAGAGGAAGGCTGGCAACAATAAAAAAGTGGAAGAAAAACGCCTCCAACATCAAATGAGGTGCAGCAAAAGACAAGCAAGGAGAATCCCAAAGAAGTAGAAAATGCCTTGAACAATAATCAATTCGAGGCTCTGCTTATGGAAGAAGGTCGAATTCCACCTTTGGAAACAATAACAGTAGAAATTGAAGAAGAAGAAGATCAGGCAACCACGAGAATCCCTCCTATGCATCCCAAAAATGAAAGGAGCGATAAGGCTTTGGAAGGGTATACAACACCAGGGGGAACCTAGGCAGAGATGGTAAAAAATAGTAGAGTCACACAATAAGGATACTCTCCAAAGCGGTCGCCCTCACTAGGATCTCAGGAAACACACAAAGTGGCTTCGCAACCAATCACGAGAGGAAGGAAGTCGCAAAGATACCTAAGAGAGCAAGAAACAGAAAGAGAGATGGAGCTAGGGAGGCATAGAAGTCTCGAGGAAACAAAGCTCCTCTAGAACAACAAAAATTTAGGAGGAGTAAGAACAGACGACATATCCCAAGCAGGATCTCAATCAATAAAGAAATGTTGATACCCATCTCTTGGAACCGCAAGGGTCTGGGAGGCATAAGAAAAGTATAAGAAATAAAGGAGATAATCAAATATGAGAGGCCACATATACTGTTGCTCCAACAGACGTGGAGGTTATGGTACTTTCATGTTGTTTCTGGAAAAACAACACAGGCAAAGCCATTAGCTGCAAAGGAGTATCTGGGGGAATAGCCACAATTATCTTAGGTAAATTCTTGGTCAAATCTATTAGGGAAATCCATCACTGGCTATTGACAGAAATTTAGGAAAAGGAGAATTTAATCCCGTTATACATTTGTAATGTATATGGGTCAACTCACTACAGGGAGAAGATAACATTATGGGAAGATCTCAACAATCTAAAGGAATAGCCGTGCGGGAAAGATCTCATCATTGTCAGGGACTCAATACCACTAAGACCAAAAGTCATAAGAGAGGAGGAATAAAGGTCAGGGATCCTTTTGGCGAGAAGATGGAGGACTTGATGGCAAATCTGGATCTGCTCGACATCCCATTGAGGAACGGGAAGTACACTTGGACCAATAAAAGAACTGGAATAGGGCACATAGCGGCAAGGCTGGATAGATTTTTGGTAAGCTCCACCTTCTTGCAGAAAGAACTCCTCCCTACCTCTCTTGTTCTCCCTTCAAAAGTGTCCGACCATAAACCATTAGCTCTGATCTTATCCCCTCCAGCCAATCTCGGGCCCATCCCATTCATATTTAATTTGATACGGCTACATGATGTTAAAATAATAGATTTAATTCAAAGGGAGTGGAACCTCCAACACTTTGGGTCCCCCAGCTACATCTAGGAATCAAAACTAAGAACATTGAGAGCGACCTTAAAGAAATGGGTGAAGGATAGCTTTGAGGATCCAAATAAGCAAAAAATCAATCCACAAAGGGAACTAGCGGCCATGCAAATTAGAATGGAAGTGGAAGAGGTGTCTTCAGAGCATTTGAAGTAGGAGAGAGAGTTGAACATTAGAATCCTAAAGGAAGCAAGACATATAGATGAGGTATTGAGAATAAAATCCAGGCAAACGTGGTTGAAGGGTAGAGACAACAATACTGAGTACTTTCACAAGCAATCCAAGATTCCACAAAGCCATAATGCCATAAAGGAGTTGAAGGATAATCATGGAAACAATATAACAGGGATGGAAGATCTTAAGGAGCATGCACACAATCATTTCCAAGAACTATATACATATATGGGTGAGACAGATCTGGAAGTTCAAATGGATTTACTCCATGGCATACCATCGATCATAAAAGATGCAAAAAATAGGGAGCTGGAAAAACCCATTATGGAATATGAGATAAGAAACACAATCTGGTCACTCCATGCTAATAAAGCACTAGGGCCAGATGGTTTCACAATTAATTTTTACAAAGCAGCCTGAGATATAATAAATGAAGATCTGAAAAAAAAATGCTAAACTGGACAAGGAAAAAAGACAAGATTGGGGGGGGGGGGGAACTAACTCATCCTTCCTGGATTTGATTCCAAAAGAAAAGAGTCCTGCAACACTTGATAGATTCAAACCAATCTCATTATGCAACACATCTTACAAAATCCTATTAAAAATATTAGCTTCAAGAATCAAAAGCATCATGGGTCGCCTCATCTTAAATTTGCAGGGAGGTTTCGTAGCAGGGAGCCAGATCCTGGATAACATCATTATCGTTCAGGAATCAATACACTCCAGCGTGGAAAGGAAGCAACAAGGTATGGCCATCAAACTAGACATGGAAAACACGTTTGATAGGGTAAATCACTTTTTTCTCTTTGAAATCATGTCTAAGTTTGGATTTTCCAAAAAAATTGTAAATTGTGTAAAAGCTTGTATAAGAAGGCCATGGATAACACAATTTGTAAATGGTAGATCCACCAAATTCTTTTAGGCTACCAGGGGGCTCTGATAAGGCTTACCGATGTTCCCTTTCCTCTACCTCCTGGTGGTTGAAGGTATGAGCAGAAAGCTACAACTTCTGTAGGAGTCTAGAGACCGGAAAGGCCTGAAGATCACCAGAGGAGTGAGAGCTTCCAACCATGTGCAGTTCGCTGATGATACCATTATGCTAGGAGGAGCATCTGTCACTATTGCTCGGAGATTCAACTCAGTTCTGTCCACTTTCCTCAAAGAAAATGATGGTAAAATAAATTCAACAAAATCCAAGGTTTATGGCTGGAACTGCCCTATGGGAACGTTGACAAAGATAGCAAGGACCCTTGGCTTTGAAGGAATTGCAACTTGGAACTCCTTCAACTAACTTGGGATCCCAATATTGAAAGAGAAGAAAAGGGCCGCTGATTGGCAGGGGATGATTGATAAGACCAAGAACAAAATCAATTTATGGGGGATAAGGTGGCTTAATCCGGTTGGAAAGCTCATCCTTATCAATTCTATACTTTCTGCTTACCCTATTTACTCTTGTTCGATCTCACTAGCTCCAAAAAAAATCATGAAAGAGTTTACAAGAGAAATTAAAAAAAAAATTGTGGCAAGGAGGTAAATCAGGCAGTCTCAAAAAATTCCACTTGGTGAATTGGGAAACTTTCTGTAAACCAAAAATATATGGTGGTGCTGGAATACGAGATCCAAGAAAAATGAATTTAGCTCTTGAGGATAAAATTCTCTAGAGAATTGTAACAGGAGAAGAAGCCTGGTGGAAGGAAATCATATGAAAGAAATATCTGACAGGCACAAGAAAGAGATGTCTAGACAATATCAACAGGAAAGGCTCACTGATTTGGGAGTTGTGTAAAAACTTTGCTCATATCATCACAGAGAAGTTAAATTGGACACCAGGCAACGGTAAAAACATTAAAATTTGGCAAGATCAATACTCCTATGTTCCTCCTTTCGTTTTAGCGCAGGCATTCCCAGATTTAATGTAGCGTATGGAGAGTTTGAATATTCATTTGATGTTTGATATATCATACTAGATGAGCACCAAGAGGTGGTATGGCTGGCACGAGATGGAGCTTGGTCATCTCAATGCAGATTACAATGCCCTCATCATCGTGATGCCTCCTCTTGTCCATCACGCATTGAAGGATGAACACTGATGGGGAAAACCTGGAAGATATATGTTGAACGATTGATACAGAGTTGTGGACGTGGAGGGCAATAGCTACAACAAAGACAGTAAATGGGGTAAGATCTAGATTAAAGATGGGTTACCCAAAATCAACGTGTTTTTTTTATTCTAGCCCATAGAAAAACTCTAACAACAGAGAATTTAAGGAAAAGAGGAATGGAAGGCCCGTTGAGATGCATTCTTTGGAAGGATTCTGAGGAATCAATAAAGCACTTGCTCTTAGAATGCAAATTTTCCAAGGAGGTTTGGCATCAAGATTACAAGCATTTGCATTTCGAGTTGAATTTGCCAACTAATTGGGATGATCTATTTTCTTGTTGGAAGCATTACTACTAAGGATCACTCATTAACAAACCAGACTTTGTGAGGGCTTAGGAAGCTCTTCCAAGATATATCTGCTCGAAGATATGGACAACAAGAAAGAAGGAGATTTTCAAGGGGGAAAAGAACAGTTTGGGCAAAGTTGCGGTAGCTACAAAAGCTCTTTGGGTTGAAGCTCTTTTCACGAGGGGAATGCACAACATCAACAAGGAAGCATTGGCAGTAGAAGAAAGAGATTGGGCCTCCGAATTTCTAGTTCTCCCGTCACATCTTCCATGGACTCAACCAAAAAAAATTCAATTAAGCAATCTTGGTAAATAAGAATGAATCTAGAAGAGTTCAAAGGCTGGTGGAATAAATTGGGAGGTAACTCTTTGTTTTTTTACGGTGCCTCGAAAGGAAATCCAGGGATGGCAGGAGTGGGGGGAGTTTATTTTAGTCTTGAAGGAATCAAGCTAAAAGAGTATGCTCGGGGAATTGGCAGGAAGACTAATAATGGGGCAGAATGGTTAGCATTAATAAAATGTTTGGAGCTAGCAAGGAATGATGGTATCGAGGAACTGGTGTTATTCGGTGACTCGTGCATGGTTATTGGAGAAGCATGGAAAATAGCAAGGAATCAAAAGAATACAGTCAAAAAGACCCATCATCTTCTAAAATGTATGGTAAATGAGTTCAAAGCCATCAATTTCCGTCATGTATTGAGAGAAAATAATAAACAAGCAGATAGCATGGCCAATAAGGTAGTGGACTTAGATTGCGGCAACCTGTTATGTAATCAACAGGTTTATGAGAGAAACTAGGTTACTTTATAGTGAACCTTTCTTCTTCATTCTCTGAATGTTTTGCTTTTGTATTCTCTTGCTTGGGCAGTTTGTAAGAAGTTTCAACACTCATAGTATAGGAAATGGAGATGAAAATGATAGATTGGAAAAAGAAGTACAAGGAGGCATGGACTTTGTCTTCCTCTGGGAGCAGTCTGTGTTCAACCTATTGTAAAATTTAAATTCTCTTTTTCTATATAAAAAATCTCTTAAACCGTTTCTGTTAAAAAAAAACAGTTTCTTATTTATTCCCTTGGTATAAACTTTTGGTGGGTTAGATATATGCTTGGTATATATTCCTAGTGTTTGATTTTGCACCTTCATTCATGGTTGTCTAATTTTTTTAGAGATTTTATAATTCACTTCCCACTGAGCTGTTAAGATTATTAATCCTCCCTTGACCATACTGTTTATTAGATTATTTAGCCTAACTTAGGAACCTTAATTAATTAATTGGGTCCACTTGGCATAATGGGGCCACATGTACCAGTGACTAGAGTGTGGGAACATTGCTAGAGGTTAGCTACCACTTACTACATGTGCATGCATCAGTGTGGCCTCCTCCTAGACCAATCCCTACATTTTAGGAGCCACTAGGAGTCCTGACACTAACCTCCTTCATTTAGTTGTAGTTGGAACTAGTTAGTCTTAGTTAGCCCTCAGTTAGTTTCAGTTAGATATCAATTAGTTAGATAACACTAGTTATGAATGGCTAATGCATGGCTGCATGTGGAGTAGGCGCCTTTGCCCACCTACCACACTTAGTTGCACTGAGTTAACTAGATATCACTGATGGATTGAGTTGTTGGAAGTCTGGGAGTTGATATATTGGACTCCGATATTGATTGAGACACCATGAGTAAGATGGTTAGTCAGATCCAGTGGATAGATTTGAATTGATACCTAATGCATTCGAATTCTTTTCCTATGTAAACTATTGTAACACCAGATTTTATTATTATGAATGATACTGTAAATTCCTGAGCAACTCTTGTTTGTTTCCTGTGTGGTTTGTTTTTTTTAGTTTGCATCTTCATTCTCCATTTAGTACAAACATTATTAGAACTATATTCTTGAATATATAAATGGCATTCAAATTCTAATATGGTATCAGAGCCTTCTCAGGCAGGTTTCATGTGTGTTTCTCCCCATCAAACATCAGAAGTAGCTGGGTTTCCATAGAAGTCCCTTTTGATGATTTGCTAGCTCTGGATTTATTCAGAGCAGCGGAGAGGGCATGATGGACCTTGAAAATATGTTCATGTCGAGAGGGAAAGCATGATTCTAATAGTTCATATGTTTTAGTGTTTTGCAGTAACAATTGACAGGTGTTACGTAGCTTGTGTGAAGTATTTGCAGTCTTTCAGCTGGAGCAATTATAGTTCTCAATATCCTACACCTCAGATCCTTACAACTTCCAATTATCTTGTTTGGAGGATTGATATGGAGCTGGCCTTATGCAAGCATGGCTACCTCAAGACAATACAAGGAAGGGAGGCAGAGAATCATCAACCAATTGAAAAGAACAAGTTTATGAACCGTTGTGATGAAGCATTCAGGTACTTATGCACTCATATATCCAGAGATCTCCTCTTCTACCTTGAAGGTTTGGAGACACCCAGAGAATCCTGGGAGAAGCTTGATAGCTTGTTTAACAAACAAGATGAGCTTTGGGGACACATTCTGGAGAATGAGTTGGTATCTTTACATCCCAGCATTTTCGATACTATTGAACAATTCTTTACTAAATTCAAGTCTCTGGTACTTCAATGCAGACAGTGCAGAATAGAGCAGAAGGATGAGCAGAATGTCCTTTCCATACTCAACAAAGTAGGCTCTAAGTATTCTGTATTTGTTACCATATTTCATTCCAAGCGGGAAAGCTTTCCTGAATGGAAAATTCCTTCATTAGATTCTTTTTCCGAGTCCTTAATCAAGGAGCAAGACAAGTTGATTCAAATGGGAGCCATCAAAACCTCCAAAGATCAAGCTCTCCTAGTTACTGACTCTTCCAAATCGCAAGCAAAGGGGAAATCAAAGAAGAAGGAGCCAAAATCAGCTGATTAGAATCCTAAAGAGAATCAACAACCTTTTGAAGGAGCCTATGGCTCTAAGCAGAAGAAGAAGTTTGAAAAGAAGCTATGTCCCTATTATGAAAAGGGGTACCATCTTGAAGATCATTGTATAAGGAAGGAACTTGATGAAATGTCAGCTCTTCTCAAGCAGCATAACATTGCTTCCCCAAGAGCAAAGATGTCTGATGATGAAGAGCAGATTGAAGAAGATGAGATATGCTTATATGCAAGCCTCTCTCCGTCAAAGGCTTATTTGACAGATTCTGGATCATCCAACCACATGATTGCTTCCAAAAAATCCTTCATCAATTTCCCCCTCTATCAAGAGGACCTAGCAATCATATGGGATATGACTCTAAGATCCTAGATGTTGACAGAGGTTCAGATAAAATCCAGCATGATGATTTCATGCCCTCTCCTACAGAAAAGCAAATTATTGAAGATGAAGAAGAAGCAGATTTTTCCCTAAAGTCAATTTGAATGGAAGAAAGTCTCCTTGAAGTGACTCCTTCTCCTACTGCTCCAGAAGTGTATGAGATCCCTGATATCTCAGATCCTCACATGGCTGATCCAAAAGAAGACATTCGAATCTCTGTTTTTGAAGAAAAACTCTCCTTCTATTCTTTGCATAAATTCTCCAGTAATTCTTTAAATTTTGTGCATAGTTTACCGGTGACTGTTTCAGAAAAGGTAGAGGAATTTGATTTCTCTATATATAATAATGTTGTTGGTGTGCAGATAAGTAATACCATGGATATTATGGAAATAATATCAGATTATAGGAGTTCTCCACTCACTCTCATTGACCTAGAGCTTCCAGTAAATTCCTACAGGATTGCATGCACCTAAAATCATAATTTTGAAGAAGGAGAAAATTGTGCATCTACCGTCTCGGTGGAGCACAGTTTTGGATATAATATGAATCTATTTGGATCTGATTTATTTTCTAATATGATAATATGTGGTTCAAGTTTTAAGATTCAAGAGCTTTCAGTATTGCTTGTAACTGGTTCCATCAATTTTGGTGTGACAAATCAAGCACCGCAAGTCTGCTTCAATTTTGCTGTTGAGGATTCGATGGTTGTTCTCTCTTATGAGTTTGCTGATATTATATTTTGTGAATTATTGGATATTTCTGAAGCTATATCATATTATGGAGCTCAAGCATTCTCTATCCACAGTCCCAGGGCTTCTCCACCTATCCATTTGATCACATGCTCATCTCCTCACATAACTAGTAAAGTTGGAGAGATTCTGCATCCGCCTGGACACTTGCTCCTAACACTTGGGGATGATTTTAACACACATGGTTTTCTGTTCAATGATGACATATATCAGATTCTCAGGTGTTCCTCACATGGTTCGAATTCTCAAAAACTTCCACTCTCTCTTCAGTTGATTTCAGTTGCTCTACATGGGTCCAGTTTTCATTGTGCAACTGTTTATATTTTTTATTTAGTTGAGTAAATTGTTCTTCTTCCAAAGAGGAAGATTCATCCAGACATATGCACTTTGTTTGCATTCACGGGTTCACCTCCACATAAGAGCCAAGATACTACTGCTGCAAATAACAACAAAAATTTTCACAAGTTTTTTCAAAATTTGTATTTCTGCTTATTTTGAGAGGGGGGTTTTCCCCTGTTTCCTCGGTTGTATTGAGCATAATTTTTTACTGTCTTTTAGATTGTATTTGGGTGACCTATGGTCTTGTTATCAGGGTCCACACTTGTCCAAGTTAGGATTCAGGGGGGTGTTAGGATTATTAATCCTCCCTTTACCATACTGTGTATTAGATTATTTATCCTAACTTAGGAACCTTAATTAATTAATTGGGTCCACTAGTACCATTTTGTCCACTTGGCCTAATGGGGCCACATGTACCAGTTACTAGAGTGTGGGAACACTACTAGAGGTTAACTTCCACTTCATGTGCATGCATCAGTTTGGACGCCTCCTAGACCAATCCCTACATTTTAGGAGCCATTGGGAGTCTCGACACCAACCTCCTTTAGTTAGTTGGAGTTGGAACTAGTATTGCATTTCCTTCCATACAGAATTTCGAAAGGACTATACCTAGATGAAGCCTGATAATGATTATTGTAAGCAAATTCTACCAGGTCTAAATAATCTTCCCATTTACCTGGCTGCTCCTTTACGCACATTCTGAGTAGATCCTCCAATACATGATTTACTCTTTCAGTCTGTCCATCAGTTTGAGGATGGAAAGAGGTGCTTAAATGTAACGTAGTATTTAATATTTTAAACAAAGATCTCAAAAAATTACTTGTAAATTTAGGGTCTTGGTTTGAAATTATCACCTTCGGTATTCCATGCAACCAAAAAATTTGTTTTAAGAAAATATCAGCAATATTTGCAGCTTTATAAGTAGTTTTTACATGTATAAAATGGGCTGCTTTACTCAATTTGTCAACCACTACCATTACTGAGTCATTTAAGTTCTAATTTTTAGGTAATCCAGTAACAAAATCAAGGCTAATTATCTCCCATTTCCAGCTAGGGATAGGCAATGGCTGAAGTAGCCCAGCTGGATGCTGATGTTCAGTTTTTACTTGCTGACATTCAAATCATCTAGAAATATATTCTGCCAGTTCATTTTTCATGTTCGACCAGAAATAATCTTTTTTTAGCATGGTTATAGTTTTCTGATAACCGGGATGCCCTGAATAAGGAGTTTTATGAATTTCGTTTAAAATTAATAGCTTAATCTTAGGTACATTAGGTACATATAATTTGTCTTTATACAGTAATAATCCTTTTTCATTCAAGCTGTACCCTATACTTAGACTTTCTATTAAATTCTCTTTTACTTTTGCTTGCAATTTTTGATAATTTTAATCTTGTTCTATTCCAGCTTCAAGTTGTTCTTCCAAGTCTGTTGTATAAGTGCTGATAGCTGCTGTAAAATTCAACTTTGCATTTCTACTTAATGCATCAGCAACCTTATTCTCCTTTCCTTTGATGTGTTGAATTTCAAATCGTATTCACTTAGAAAAGTTAGCCACCTAGCTTGCCTAGCATTCAAGTTAGGTTGATCTAACAGGTATTTCAATCCTTTATTATCCATCATTAAGATAAACTTCCTTCCAATTAAATGATGACGCCACATCTTTAAGGCATATATGACAGTAGCTAATTCTAAGTCATAGGTCGCATATTTTTTTTCATGAACCTTCAGTTTCCTAGACTCATAAGCAATGAAATGTCCTTCTTGAGTCAATACTCCTCCTAAACTGTCGTTGCATGCGTCAGTACATACTATAAAATCTTTATTAGGGTCAACAATTCTTAAAATTGGTGTGGTGGTTAATAATGTTTTTAACTTTTTAAAATTGTCTTCGCACTTCTGATTCCAATCAAATTTCTTCCCCTTTTTCTGCAAAGAGGTTATCAGATTTGCAATTCTTGAAAACCCTTCGATGAACCTCCGGTAATAACCGGTAATCCCCATGAATGATCGGACGTCAGTTTCATCTTTTGGGACTAGCCAATCTTCGATTGCCTTTACCTTTTCGGGGTCAACCAAAATTCATTCTTTAGTCACCACATGACCTAAATACTGGATTTTATCTTTAAAGAAGTCACATTTACTAAATTTTGCAAAAAGTTGATGCTCTCGTAACTCTTGCAAGACAATTTTTAAGTGTTCTTTATGTTCTTTTTCAGATGTTGAATAAATTAATATGTCATCAATAAATACAACCACAAATTTATCTAGATATTTGTGCATTACATTCTTCATTAGACACATAAAAACAGCTGGAGAGTTAGTAAGCCCGAAAGGCATAACGACAAACTCATAATGTCCATATCGAGTTCTAAAGGTTGTTTTAAAGATGTCTTCATCCTTAATTCAGACCCGGTGATATCCAGACCGTAAATCAATCTTTGAAAACACCGTAGCTCCACGTAGTTGATCAAAGAGCTTATCTATGCAAGGTAATGGGTATATGTTCTTGATAGTCATTTTATTTAATTGACGATAATCTATGCATAGTCGTATAGTTCCATCCTTCTTCTTAACAAAGATGACAGGTGCCCCCGAGGGAGACACACTAGGTCTAATATAATTCTTATCAATAATTTCTTTTAACTATGACTTAAGTTCATTTAATCTGAGTATATTCATCTGATAAGGGGATTTTGAGCAAGGCACGGCACCAGGTACCAGCTCAATAGTAAAATCTAATTCCTGTTTCGGAGGCAGTCCTGGAATTTCTTCCAGAAATACATCTAAATATTCCTTTAGAATCAATATATATTCCAATTTTAATTTATCTATGTTGTTAATGTTTTCTTCATCGATTATTGTGCCTTACAGCCTTTCCTAACAGCTCTCTTAAGCTGCAGAGCAGAGATCTGCCTTATGACTGTTTTCCTAGGGATTCCCTTTACACTAATTAACTTTCCATCATTATTTATGCAAGTAAATGTTTTATCGAAGCAATTCAAGACCACCCTATGTGGCTCTAACCAATCCATACGAATTAATATATCATATGAACCTAAAGGTAATACATTGAATTTAACAAAAGTTTCAAACTGGTCCATAGTTACTGCACAATTATATACAAAGCTAATTACCTTTCTCTTTGCACCAGTAGCTAACTGAACTAACCAAGAACTTGCAAACTTTTCAACTGGAAGTTTACACTTTTCTACCAAATTAGGATAAATATAGCTTAAACTAGCTCCTAGATCAATTGAAATAGATATAGGTATTTGATTTATCTTACCTTCCACTTCCACAATGGAAGTTTGATAGTCTGCTTGTCGATTCTCTAATGCTGCATTGATCCTGGGCATTGTCCTCGCTAGATCACCAACAATCATCTTCTCCTATATTGTGTGGATGTTGCTAATAGTCTTCTTTCGATTGGGGCAGACTGATGCATAATGCGGACCATTGCATTCCCAACACTTTATGGGTTCTTTTCGTTCAAAGTTCTTGTGTAGTTACTGTGGTTGTTAGCAGATTCTTTATTCCTTTGATTATTCTGATTAGTTTGTGAATTACTTTTATTCCCTTGGAAATTCTTATTAGGAAAATTTCTGGTGTTATTATTTTTATAATTTCGATTAGGTACAAACTCTTTCTTCTTTTGTTCAAAATTATTATTCCTTTTGGCCTTCTAGTTGGCCATACTCTCCTTTTTACGATTATGTTCATAACAGAAATTCGCTTTTCTCATTGCTACTTCTAGAGTTTTCGGATTGTCATATTCAATCCTGTCCTTTATATGATAAGGTAAACAGCTGAGAAACCGTTGTACCTTAGTTTTCTCATCCACAATGTATGGCACATACCTGAGCAGACTTAGAAATTTACTATTCAGTTCTTTCATATTCATTGTACCCAGTTTTAACTCGTAGAATTCCTTAGCCCTTTCCTCATAGTATTGTTCAGATAAAAATTTCTTTTTGAAATATTTCTTGAATGTGCTCCAATTTATGTTTTTCTCTCTTATACCTTTTACTCTTTTTAAGTCCTGCCACCATATATCAGCTTTTCCCGTAAGATTATAAATAACCATCCTGGCCTTCAATTGATTAGAATAGTTATAAATTTGGAAGTATTTATTCATCCCGGATAGCCAAGATTCTGCTTCTTCCCCCTTTTCAGTTTCTCCATTAAATGTTGGCGGCTTGATCTTCTTGAACTCCCCAGAGATTTCTTCATAAGGTTTATATTTTCTTTTCCTATTATGGTGGTTATCTTCACTATTGTCACTAGTATAATGAGAGTTTTGTTTATCACCATATGCTTCAGAAGATGAGCTACTTTCATTTTTAACTTGTTTAGTCTTCTTATACTTATGTTGATAACCTATATCTTCAGACTCAGTTCTTTTACCCTTTCCCTCAGTATGAAATCTTTCTATTAAGATCTGATTCAGCTCCTCTTGAGCTCTCAAAATCCTCTCATTTTCTTTCTTAACTGATTCCATCTCTGATTTTAATTATTTAACTGTTTGTAGTAGTTTGGAAGAATTATTGGTTATATCTTCTTGTATAGGTTCCTTTTGAAGATTATGTCGTTCAGTGTAAGGAGATTCCTCATCTGCATATTCTTCCAATCTATCCATACCTATCATTAACTCAGAAACAAATTTCTTTGTGTGTATCATTCAAAGAAAACAACATCAGCATAATTATTTAAATTTACTGTTCCATATAAGCAAGTTGAGCTTCATTAAGGCCTAGTGTTTGAACCTTGTGCTCTGATACCACATGTAATAACCCAAAAATTCGTAAAAATTTTAAAATTTTCAAAGTGACATAAAATGTCTAAAGTCGCAGCTAACTAACTGCTAAAGGTTAGTGGAAAATGAAACAGTTTATAAAAGAACATGGGATTGCTTCTTTTAAAGAACCTGTAAACTAATGGATGTAATATTAAACACATGTGTTAGTACTATTAATGACTTAACATCTTTAGTTCTATCAAAGTTAGAAAAGGACTTGCATTTTGCTGCTGCTAGATATACTGATGATTAAATTTTGTCAAGTAGGTAAGAATTATTGTATGAGATCGAGGCTTACTTAGCGTTCTGCTAACTCAATTGGATTGCTAGTTCCTTACAGGTTTAGCAGGTAAGCGTAAGATCCAGTAGGTGTTATTTAAAAATTACATCGAGAATTACTTCCCTAGAATGATTAAGATGCTAGTTTTAGAAAAGGTTTAAATATGCTGCTTGTCTTCAAGGAGGTAATGTCAATTCTTTTTCCGTTGTTATAACTCCATAGTTGTATTTATAACTAACACCATAATGACTTTCTATCAAAACATAAACAATGGTTTAAAATGCAAGAGCAAGTACTTACCAAAGTTCCTTCAATAGTATGAAGATTTTTCTCTAAAAATCTAAAGAATACGGTTTGGTTTTCTTGTGTTTACAGTATTGGTTACTTATAAATTCCCCATAGAGAGAATAGAGCTCATGGTTTTGGGCTTAAGTTCACTTCAAACTGTTTAGTGATCTCGCAGCTATTCTCACTTCAATACTCCAAAGATGTACTTCTCTTAGAGCATGATCAAGTTACCTATGTTTTTCAATTATAAAATTTAACAATGAGTTATTATAAATTTATCGGGATTCTCCAACATTTTTAGTCTTCAGTTTCTCAAACACTTCTTGAACAAAACAACATAAAGGTTATGTTTTTAGAAGTTTATGGCTTTTTCTTTTTACTATAGTCATAAGCTATAATATAACCATCTCATAACTCTTTTACTATTTCAAAATAATACACCATCTATTCGACTTGTTTGGAAAGCATGAAGATCTTCTAGGATACCAATAGTATCCAAGTTATAACCTAAGGTAGAATACCTACAAAACAAACCACTATGATGAAATCGAAAGATAACAATCATATCTTGTATGGTTTCAAAAGATTGTTGGTTTTGAAATAATGCAAATGTTTGATTGCAGCACTGACTATAGGTTTCGACCCACGCTTGGAGAAGTATTTGGATGGACACGTGGATAGGTTACATCCACTCGAGGGTTGACTTAAAATGTTGAAACCCTACTCATTTTCTTTGTGTAGCAAGAGTTTCTCCTTTGTGTTGGTCGAGCTGAGAGCTCGCGGCCATGAGAGGCCTGTAACCACCTTCAAACATTTGACATTGCACCTGCAACTCCTATGTTGTGATTGTTGGGAGAAGTTGTTAATGGTTTTGGTCTTTTTGAGTGTTGAATAGTTACAGCGAGAGTCTGTATTGGTTTTTCTTTGAGGCTCGAAGGCTGTGCTTGCCTTTAACCTGGAACAAAACACTCATAGATTCTGCCTTCATCTGGTTGAGTCGATTTCCTTGTGTTTCTTTCGCAAAGGTGACTTCACGTCTTCTTCCTTTCAGCATGGTGCCAAATGTGACCAGGTGTGTCCATCTCTCCTCAGCTTCAACTCCAAGTTTTCAATCAGGTAAAGACTTACCCTAAACTCGGGTTTACATTTGTTTTCTTTTGAGGGTTTTTACAATTTTTATCCAAACAGAGTATTTATAATAATACGGTTGATTCTTGCAGGTCTTTGCTCCCGGTTCCAACACTGTAGGTGAAAGCGAGCTCGCTCTTCAGTTTTTACATGAGCATCCAACTAGTAAGCCTCGGTTCCAACGAGGGTTTCTTCCTGTGTGACATTGTGGTTGTTGGAAGTTGGTTCTTGTGGTTCTCTGTTGGCTTACGTTTAAAAGATTGTGTGTTATTACAAAAGTTTTAGAAACCCTTAAAGGGTACTTCGTGCAGAGTGAAGAAGGATCTGGAAGCCGTGATGGAAATTGGTTTAATTTTGTGTTTTCAGCCTTACGGCTTGAACAATGTAATTTCTTTCTTTTTTTAAAAACAAAAGAGCTCAACTCTAAACTCAAAGAGGCTATCGACCTCTGTCTAGTTCATTTTAGTTTTTATAATAGATTCAGGAAGTGAGACAAGACTGTGAAACAGTCGGGATTGTAAATGAAAACATGATTTTTCTCCTGTTAGTAAATTATGGTTACTGTTTGATATAAATATAAATATTTTTGCATAGTTTGGTTTTGTTAACAGGCCTGAGCCTCGACCCTTTGATTCTAAAGGCTGTAAGCCATTCCTTATTATTTGATTCGGTTTTTGCAAATTATTTATGTAATATTTTATTTATTGTCCTGAATTATAAGGATTCAAATGCAAAGTTTATGGGACATTTTACTGTGTTTAAGAGTAATATTTTGCTTTGTTTTTGGCTCAAAAGGGTTAAATAATAAGTAAATCCTACAGTTCAATAATAACATTATTTATACTTAGTAATTCTTAGCTCTATTTATTTAATATTTTCCTTAATGATTTTTACAGCTTGTTTTTAAATCTTAGCTAAGAAGGATTAGGGTTTATTGCTGCATACTTGTTAAAATGTTATATTTATCTTTCAAAACCTAAGTAGTGTATTTAAGTTACTGTAGAGACTTTTGTGTAAGATCAGAGACACATAGTGTCTGAAAATCAAATGTTATAAAAATGTTTTGAAAATTCTCTTTACCTGGTTCTTAGATGATAACCTGTTTACTATACTTATGTTTATTTATTAAACTGTAAGTTCTATGTTTTATAAAGAATACTAATATTAGAATTAGTTCTATAACTAATATGATTACTAATGTTTTTACATACCTATCTTTTAGTTTTTATCCTGAAGTAAATACATTTACTGCAGACGATATTTACTACTTGTTTACAGTATAAATCATAAGCAAACTAAAGTAAAATGTAGTTACAATTTTCATTCAAGTGAAAAGAATCATCATATTCACCTAAACACCCAGCTGTAGTAGAGTACTGCCTGAGCCAGGCGTTGAAAAATACAGTATGGAAATTCTAATTCTATATGTTTCTCATTTTGCATATTTATTACTATTTCTAACATAAATTGTAATTTACCAATTCTAACATTACACAGTTACTCCTTTCTTCACAGACCCTAATTAAATACTAACATGCATGTATTTAAAAACTAGTAAACATTTTACTAAGGATGGTAAATAAAAATAACGTAAAGACAAATAGAACCTATCAATGATAAGATGACAATAACTTAAGGAGGTTGTTCCTCCCAACCTACTCCTGGAGAACGCTCAGACAACGCTTCCTCAGGACCCCCAAGCTTGTTCCTAGTCCTCTTGGTAGAGTACTGGGTGGAGAATATAACCTTAAGAACTTCTATCACCTGACTGGTCCAATTACCTCAGTAATTCAAATCTGCTCACAGTAGTAAGAACTTCAGCCTAACAGCTGCAATAAGTTCAATCTCAACAGTTAACCCCTCAAACTCACTTCAGTAAATCCCCTCCATTGAATTTCTCTTGAGCAAATTCATTTACCCTGAATGATCACCTCTAGAATGAGCAGCCTCAGCTGTCTTCAATGGAAAATTTTATAGAGATAGCTAGGTCTTCTGGGTCAATTTTCATTTAATGAGCCACCTGCTCCAATTCCACTTTCTTTGGGAATCATGACCACAAATATAGGGAAGTTGCCACCTACAACAGTTGGAAGTAGTTTGAGGATGCTACCACTTGTCAGAGTACTCTCCACCCAGTATCCTCCACCAATTGACCAGTAAACACTCTTTTAACAGCTTCCCTAAGCTGTTGTCTCATCATTTATTTATTTATAAATAAAATCTTCTGAATTACATTGATTATTCTTGACCCCACTGGGTCATCAATTACAAACTTAGCATAAAATATAAAACAATGTTCCTCAAATAACATTAAATTGTTTTTGCAAATTGGGGCATGTGAGAGAGAGAGAGAGATAGAGAGAGAGAGATCATGTTATAATCTCTCCCTCTCCCTCTCCCTCTCCCTTCCTCTCTCTCTCTCTCTCCCTATGATCTCTCTATCTCTCTCATGTTATAATCTCTCCCTCTCTCTCTCTTTGAGCAATGTATTCGTGGCAAGGAATAAGGATTCCATTAATCCAACAACCCAACGTAAGTTTAAGAATCCACATGACAAGTTTCCCTAGGCCTCTATGATACCTGTTTTAAGACAGAGCCTCATTCTAAAAATAAGAAAGTTCCTATGAGTGCTACAGTTGTTGTTCAAAGCAAGTCACCAAAACATTATAGTAGCAATAAATTCTATGCAAATCAAGTTCAACATGGTTATGCAAACATGAAATCCTCATAAGCTATTTCCTCAAAATATTCCAAAACACACACACACACACACACAAATTTAATTTACTTATCAATAAAGCAAGAAAATTCATTTGAATTTGCATGGACTACGAAAGTGTCATCTAGAACAACAGTTGAGCATGCCTTGTTAACTCAACAAAGAGTAAAAAAGAGGTAGAGATAAGCGACAAGGAGGTAAGTTCCACAAGATCAAGAGAGAGGCATGTAGGTTTTTTTCCAACTCGTTTCATGATATGACTTGCCTTCCCTTCCTAAACCGACCGTGCACTTGCTTTGCAAACCAAAGATTGTAGAATAAAGGCAAGAGGTGCTAAAAGACCAACAAGCTTTCAAGGAGTGCTAATTAATTATTGCATTCACCATATTAATTACCACAATTTGTTGAGGAACAATTATCCTTTTTTAGATTTTACAATATCTTCTACGAGTCTTTTTTTGAAAATATTATGTCACTTACGCACTTGGGGAACTTTTCTCTACCCTCATTCGAGTATTTTCATATTTTGTAATCTCTAAGTTGTATGTGAATTTATAATCCCAAAAACACTTAAATTAAAGTACCAACGACACTTAAATTAAATGTTTTAGCTACCTGCAAAGCAGTCTCAAACGTTGATAATCAAGTTTATCAAGAAACTAAACATTGAGTTTACCTTTGTTTGCTCATAATGACATCACAAGACAATATGAATCCCTCACAAGATCATCCATTCACATGCTTTCAGTAGCATCATTTGCAGGTTGACTCAATTCATGGAAAACAAGCTTCGTACCTTCAACTACCAGTGACCCATAATCAATTATATAAAGTACTTCATTCTAATCAGCTAGTCCTGCTGCCAATATTTGAGACGCTGCTAGCAAGTGTGAATTGACAGAAGCTTCAAAATTCCCATTACTTACTTTGACACTAAAATATCGGGCATAAAAAAATCAGCTAAATTGCATGGCCTGATGAAGGTGCTACTATATGGTCAATTGTGTTGAGCTCTTTCCATGAAAATGTATCTGCAACACCACATATACACACATCAGACAAATAAGAGCCTAATGCATCCTCACTCTCCAAGAGACTATAATTTTGTTCTTTCCATATGAGAAAATGTGGTTATTTCTTGAAGATGGTTGCAACCAATGTCCAACTTAAGTTAATTGTGTAAAGTTATGTAAGGTTCATTTGAACAAATCTATTCAAATTTATCTTGAGTTTTTCCACAATCTCCAAATATAAAAGGCGACAACACACCTAAAGGACACGCGGTGAAGGATTTAAGTCTCAAATCTTCGGGGATTACTTTTTGGCTTTGACATTATATTTGAATTTGATCAACAGTCATAGTGTTTGCTTGAGGTTTTCCACAGCCTCTAAATAAAGGTGATGCCACACCTACTTGAAATGCAATGAAGGTTTTAAGGCTTAACTCTTTGAGGCTCACTTTTTGCTCTAACATTATATTTGAACTTTATCGACAATCATAGTGTCTGCTTGACTATCTGGTAAAAAAAATATTTTGTAACCATATGGGATATATCCCACATTTTCTACACCTTGAGCCTCTAAATTCTTTATAGACATGCATGTTTAGATGATTGTTTGATGCATAGATAAGGAATATCCCTTTACAGGTTCACATGAGGATTCAATTTGGCAATGGATCAATAATGGGTTTAACTTTGCATGGTAACTTAGTGGCCTTGCTAGTCAACTTTGCATGGTAACTTAGTGGCCTTCCTAGGTAGCTTTGCATGGTGACTTGGTTGCCTTGCTAGGAAACTTTGCATCGTAACTTGGTGTTAGGTAGGAAATGACCTACAAAAATATTAACTTTGCAACCATGGTCTCCATTGGCTATGGTATTAAACTTAGTAGAAAAACTTTGTAGAAATGGTTTTTGTTGTCCATGGGTTTGAACCTTTTACAACTTTCCTCTTGAAAGGCATGTTAATTGTTGGTGCTTTGAAAATATACTTTTTTATTATGTTTATTTTTTATCAAGTCTTGTTGTTCCTTGTGGAAGAAAAAAAGTCAAAATAAAGTGCGATTTATATATTTAACTAAACTTATTTTTTTAGTGTGAACTTTGATTTTATTTAAGGGTTCTAGCTCAATGGAAGAGCATATGCTTTACATGGAAGAGGTTGGTGGCTCAATTCCTCCATGCCCTATATGTAGAACTTATTGAATAAAATTGACTAAATATATTACAAGTTGACGACAATAAATGACTATTATGATTAAATAAATGACCATTTAACAATAATAAATGACTACATAAATGACCTATTAACCACACTTACTGAGTAAATACATGACCACTTAACCACAATCAATGACTAAATAAATGTCTAGTTAACATAAATCAATGACTAAATAAATAACCAATTAACAACAATCAATGACTAAACAAATGACTAGTTAACAACAATTAATGACTAAATAAACAACCATTTAACAACAATTAATTACTAAAACAATGACTAAATATACTACCAAACTAACCAATCAAAACAAGCAATAAATGACTAAAACAATTTAGTCACATATTTAATAGCGTTATAAGTCACATCTGTTTAGACATGAGGTAAATATCGAGAGTTGTCACGCAAATTGTTTCACATCCTCCAAGCACGATTCCGCGATAGCTGCATCAGCGTTAGATTGATGAATTACGTCAATTAACCCTTCCAGTTGTGTATTCACCCACCTCATCTAGTTTCATATATACTTAACATCCACTTGGGTTTCTCTCATGCCTTCATACGACTCCTATAGTTTCTTATCGATGTCCATTAATGGTTTTATCGCTAGCCAAACACACACCTCCACTGAAGTACCAATGCCCCAAATTCTACAGTTGATGATGACCAATTAATCTACACTTGTGCTTCCAAAAGTTCCCTGATGGGTATCCCAAATTCTCTATTCAATAATTGAATTGATTGTCTTCTCTATTGAACTTGAGTGCTAGACTTCCCAAATCAAAGATAGAGTTGAGTTTAAACAATGTCCACAAATTAATATCGTCCCAAGAAATCTCCTCCTCACAATAAACAATAATGCTACCAGGAAACCAATCTCCCAAAGCATAGGGAATAACATCCAAATTCCCAGTAATCTATATAGCATCATCGTACCAGCTCCCCTCATAAATACTCACAACCAAATGACGATGACAATGGTAAGAACAAAGGAAATACAAAGCAACCAGATGGAAGGATTGACTAAATGTACCACCATGCATCAAGGTTAGACCCAAATGTGTGACTCCTAAAGCATCAAGAAGCTTCATAGATCAATCTGTTTTGAGCCTTACAAACATGCAAATGAGTTGGTTAGCAGTCCCCTTGACATTAATTCCCATGTACTCAATCGTTCTATATGGCATAGGAAATGTCATGTCCTCTCCTTGATAACCATAATGACAATAGATTGTATTAAATATACCTTTAATGTTAGAGTGACACATAATGAAAATAGATTTGGGGTAGCCAACACATTGTTGGTTGAACTCCATTTATCTTAATACACCCATGAGGAAGAAGGGTAGCTTCATTGTCAAGGTTGTTTGCTTGCGAGTTGTTTCCATGTCATACAGAAAAGAACTGAATTTTAGAAAATCACTAAATAATCATGTCTATACTTTTCTAAAGTTGTCTAGCTATTTGATCTACAAGATCTTTTCGACGTCTACCTTGAGAGACGATCAATTGGGAATTTCCAATAACTATAATGGTTTGCAATATAAGAGTGATGGCTTTCTCAAGGCTTGGGAACATGGCATAGCTCTCTTCTTGATTGTTAGTGGCTATACCTAAACCACATGGAAGAGTTGAGACTACATTTCACCCGGGATAAAAAAAACATGACCCCCCCACGACCTACCACCCCATATTTACTTGCTATATTATTCTCTTTATTTTAATACATTTACTTGCCGAGATGATTTAATAGAGACTTGATTTAGTTGTCTATTTTATATTTTGTTCTTTTCAGAATCCGGATCAATTATAATGCAACATATTTTATGATTATTATGATCATCAATTTAAGTGTCATTTGATGAGATAGTTTGAGACATTATTACCCAAGTATATATAGAGTTCTAAGGAGCATCATCAATCTCCATTAAAACAAAAACTTTAGATGTTGGTAAGATCACCCAAGCAGGTATTGTAGTAGAGGATCTCGAATTTTGTTGTCCATGGGAAATTGAATATGAGTAGATGACCTCTAATAAAAAATGGCATTCATTGAACCCTTCATAGTTGTATCTAGCTACATGTGGATAACTTGCATGCACTTTGTATACTTCATAATTGTTTCCAACTACATGTGGATAGCTTCCATACCCTATGTTAAAAGAGCTCATACCACGTAGACAAGATACAATTTCAAATCTACAAGCAGGCTCAACCCTAGCATTTTCTCAAGCTTGTCCAGTGACAAACCATTCATGTTTGGAACTAACAAGCACCAAAAAGCATGTTATGACCAAGAACACCAAAAATGTCTTAGAGACACTGATAAAATCCATAACACTCCCTTGTAGGTGTAACTCTTGTAGTTTCTTATGAAGCAAACAACAAAATAAAAATTCCATGATAGCAAGCAAAAATTGCAACCCTAAAAGAAGCATAATATGTTTTGAGAACATGGATTAACATATATCTTTGAGAACATTATACTCAAAAGATAGATCATATAAAACAAGGGCTTCTCTTGTAAAGACAATTATGCTAAAAAGTCTTCGATGGTTCTAAGTTCTAACAAAGCACAAGTAGGAGGCAAACAACCACATCAATAAGTTGTAACCATTGTTTTTTTGAGATGACAAAAACTCATGTAGAAAAACACTTAGGATTAAACAATAAAATTATAAGTTATTACGAAGCACAATTAGGAAATAACAACCTCATTAACAAGGCGAGAGGATTAGTTTTCATAGATAGCATAACAATGGTAGCCACTACGTGTTACCTTTAGCTTCAGGAAGAATCATGGAAGCAATGCCTATGATCAAGATTATTCAAAAGCATCTAGGAAACTATTTACACTATGCGGTTTGTAAGGACACCTTTGAGAACAATGGTTAGGCCAAGGAAATGCCTTTTAAGCGTATTTATCATATTATGGTATGTATTTTGACTTGGTTGTTTCAACATAACTTGTGACATGTTTTTTGGAACGAGATGTTGATTGAGGACATATCGACCTTTTGAAGGGATTGGGCATATTATTGGTTCTCCTCTAGCATATTTTCCTGGCATTGGAGGTTTTGCAGTGGAAACAATGCCATAATTCGATCTATAATTAGACATCACTATTGCCTCTCTTCCAAAAAGCATGATACAACAAATTGTCATAAGCATTATATTGTTATTGATGGGAATTTCAACTAGAATTAATTCAGTGTCGCGGTTGATGCCTTTATGTGTAAAAGATGTGCAACTTAGTTGAACCATGTCCTTGGAATTGGTTTTTCACAATTTACAATATGTGATCGTTATTATGTTAAACATAGACTTATCAATAAATCCAACTCATATGTTTCCTAGGAATCAACATTTCAATGACTTGTCGTCGCAATCTCTAACACCAGTAAGAAGTAACATTGGACACGTGGCATTACATAAATGCTAAATGGGCACACACATATTTTATTGCAAGTTTATGCAAATATATGTACAATGATGGTATGAATTACATATAAATATCTCTAAGCTAAAGCCCTGTGTTCCCAACATGAAGATGATCAGCTCAAAAGCAAGTATGCAATCTATAATAAGTAAATAAAATATGAGATTCAAATTTATTTAATATCTAGAAACAAAATCAATTTTGTTGACCATATTGAAACATTTTTTAATATGGTAGAAACAAAAGAAGAAATTTCGTATCATCCCAAACATCCTAGGGAAGGTGAAGGTCAACTTGTTTTTGTCAATGGTACTATGGAGGCATAGGTGCTAGTCATAGATCTATGCATAGTAGCATAGTATATTTGTGATCATAAGTATGCAGAATCATAGAAGATGTGTAGAGGTTGGCTTTTCCAAAGGTATCCATGATTTATTATTTTCTCATAATAGCTTGGAAAATCACCCATTGTTCAACAAGCTAACAACTTGATGTTTTTGGCAGCACAAGATGAAGATAGATGCAAGTAACATATAGTGGTGTATTTAGTTCTGGCTAGGATAATCGCCTAAAATAGAGCCAAAGCACCCAACCTAGTCAACCAACGTTGATGCACACTCAAAAATCACTACTTAAAGTCAATATTGAAGGGTCAATTTGTCTAATGAAACTTACCTTATCAATGAGGCTTGCAAGATGTTTACAGTATGATCAAATGTGTGAGAAATATCATCTAGTTATATCATATTGCTTGGCCTAATATGATTGTTTCTATTATGCTCAAATGAGAGTGAGAATGGTTATCGAATTATTGAATTGCTTGGACAAATATGAAGAAGTGATTACGAGGGAAAGCTAGGCAAGAGGTGATGCCAGTAAGAATTGTTTAGGCTAATAGGGAGAAAGTAAGAAATAATCAAGCTTTCTCATATGATACTTGCATGTTGTAGGCGTCATCCTTACCAAGAGTCTCAAGCACTCGATAGGACTAGAATAAATGTGATGTAGATTGTGTTCAAGCCAAGCAATATTACCCAGAATCTTGGTTTAATGCCACATTGGTAGTGGTTTCATGCATCATTGATGTTCTAGAGAAAGAGTTAAGTCCTAATAAACAAGGAACTACATTACCAATGCCAATGTCGGCGTTCCATAGTAAGAGATCAATCACTCTATCCAATAAAACTTCAGAAAAATAAATTTTAAATAATTTGCAATGTAAGTTTTTAGTAAAGCTTTGGTTAAAATGCAAATGTTGAAGTAGGTTAACAAGAATACTAGCCCATAATTTACAAGTGTTTGGGGACTCCAAACTAGTTATAGACTGGCTAAAGATGAAGAGACCACCAAAGAACATTTACCTAATTCGTATTTATGAAAAGATACTTAGATTGGTGGGCCATTTTCAGTCCATAAATTTTGTGCATATATTTAGAGAATGGAACTCCTAGGCAGATCATTTGTCAAAGATTGGCATACAAGTGGGAGAAGGAATCCGGTGTAGATTGGAGATGGACAACAATCAAGTGACTGTTTTTTACCTCGGTCCTTATTTGGGGTAGTCAAAAACAATTTTTAGAATCAATTTTTTGAAGACAATCAAAGAGGGAAGTTGAAAGAAAATATTTTGAAGGCAACTTTTTTGCTTGATCCCTGTAGAGGACTAAAATATTTTTATGTGTTATGGAATATAATGATGGTGGATTCAATCCTATTTTCGTTTTGGATTGGCCTTGGGTGATAGTAAGATCTTCAGATCTATATTCAATACAATTTATTATTAATATTATATAAACCGTGGTATTTTTCTCCAAAGAAAAAAAACTAACCCATTAAATGTTCAACACTAAATTGAATAAAATTTACCATGTTTCGAATACAATAAACCTTTGCACATCAATCATATTTGGAAACTATGTTGATAGTGTCTAAATCCCTCCCTCATATCGAATAACATGAGTGTATTGACAAAATAGACGGAGGTGGTGTTATAGTGCCATTAAAATTTGGGATAGAAATATTGTTTTTAGTTGGCTTGTTAAACCAATTATGTTTAATATTAAACATATCATCATTTACAAGGATAAATAATCAAGGAAAATTTTAGGGGAAAAATTTAGTCCATGATCTATTTTTCAACCTTTTTTTTTTCCAAAAAACTTATTCTCCCAAATTCCATGGGATGAATTTTTTTACTCTAAAAATTGCCAACTTTGTCCAAAAACTATGCAAAGTCCTTATAAATTTGAAATTTTTTTTAATAAAATCGTCAAACATTTTATGGTTGCAAATTTAAGAATCAAGAATATTCACCAAACTTTCTACACTTTGAGAAAATTATGGATCCTTAAAATTTTCCGAGATAGATATATTATAAATACCATTAAAGAGATACAAAAGATGTAATGCCGTGATGGTAATCCCCGAGCATGTGTAATGTTGTTATTTGATTTTTATAGTGTCACTAGGTGCCTGGGCTATGGACTATGGATATTATTATTATAGATTTCTATAACTAAACAATGGCTCAACATGGAAAACAATGTTGTTGGGGGGTCTTGTGTTCCACATGTGAAGGGGTTGGGGTTAGGAGTGGTGTCTCCCCCTAACAGTACTCTAGCCTTCCTAATTTTGTTGTTATTGGTCTATGGTGGTCTTATTTTGTCTAATTAATGTTTTGCATGCACCGATGCAACCATGCAACATGCAACATGAACCTATGGAACCATGCACTCATGCAGCCATGCTCCCATGCTTTCATGCACCATACTATAGTGAACTGGAGGAGTTGTCAGTTAGTTAGAGTCAGTATAGTTAATTAGTATTTATACTTAGTTAATTAATGTTTAGAGTAAGTAATCATTAGTTAATGAGATGAATTTGAGTCATCCTCAGTTAATTTGGACATTTATGGGTCAATTTGAATTAAACTGAATACATGGGAGTGGATTTCGGAGAATTTGATTCAATCGGTAGAATTCGCATTACCTTCATGCAAGGGGAGTAATTTATGGGTAAATTGAGTCAATTATGGTGGGCTTGAGTCAATGTTTACAAACTTGAGTTATCCAGTGAATGGGTGTGTGTTTGTCAGTGGTTTAGATTCAGTCTGAGTGGATTCAAGTCATTCTGTTGAGAACCCGAATGGGTCAGTCAATGGTTTTGAGGAGCACTCTCTAATTGAGAGTTGTTTCTCAGTGGTCTCTGATAAATCTCTTGGAGGAAATTCAAATTAGACTAAATGGATTCAAACTACTCTCGGGATGATTCATTCTTGGATGGTTAAGTTTGTTGGTTAGTGTAGAGAGTGTCCCTGAGAAGAATGTGAATGATAAAGGAGAGTTTGGCATGATACAATGCACACATTTTACACCAATTGTCTTGCAAGGAATGGAGATCCTACGAGGAGAATTGTTGATTATCCATTCCTTCATTAATTGAGGGGAGGTGAGTTGTTCATGCCATGATTGATGAGAGCTGGGTAAGTTGGTGAACTTGGGAGTCACGCATGCTCTGCTATGTGTGTGAATTGTGTGCTTGGAGCACAAGGATATTGGTTGTTTTTGGGGTAAGCTTGACCAACTTTGGTATAGTTCCTCTGTGTCCACCACTTGTCTCTATCCTGATCCTACACATAAATTCTTATGGTGAATGACAATGTCTTAAGGGACTTGAGAGGTGAATGGGTTACCATTTCACCTAGTAGTGGGGTGGAGGAGTAAGTAGCTGGTGAGGGATTGAGTTGGGGCTTCTCAAACTAATAATTTCTTGAGTACAATATAGTTCTTTGGTGTTCGTTGTTTGTCTATGTCCTGATCTTACACATAAATGCTGATGGTGAATGACGATGTCCTGAGGGACCTAGGAGGTGAAGGGATTACCATTTCACCTAGTAGTAAGGTGGAGGAGTAAGTGGGTGGAAAGGGGGAAAACCTTGTGGAAGAAATTCCAGTGTTTGTGTTGCTCGAGTTGTGGGCCCAAGTTTTATCCTTACAGATTGATTTAGAAGCGATCTTCTCATGTGAATTCCAAGACCTTAGCTGGTGGGTGACCTACATAGGTGGTTTTTCGTGACCGTGTTTAAGGATGGGAGGAAAGTTGTCCACTTGATGCGAGTTGTGCCCCTATAAAAGATAAGTAGTTATGCCATTTTATACTTTATGTAGGCTGCTACTCATGTTCCCATGGAACTGATATATCTCTGTCATTATATGTTTTTAGTTTGTATGTATGCTCATGGTGAATGACTAACCCATTGTTGATAATTTGGCAGCTCACTGAAGATGTATGTTGATGTGACATGATAGCGGTTAGTAGCTAGTTTGTTTACAGAATTTATGATTACTAGGAGGTTTTATTTTAGGACAACCATATGGTTATGTATGGTTCTCCCAGATCAGATCATCCATGGGATTTATGGCTATCATTTAATGAGGGAAAATATCATCTAATGTAGTGTAATAAATCTATTTTTTGAGTTAGAGTAGAATGTTAATTTAATAGATGTTTTCGGAGGCTATTTTCTTATTGATCATGAACATTTATGGGTCTGATATTTGGACAATCCATATGGTCGTATATGGTTGTATTGTACCCAGTCCCACATGGGTTTATAAACTGACAATTTCATGTATTAAATATGACATGTAATAATGTATAAATTTGCTTTAAGGAAAGATAGTAATGTTGATTTTGTTGTGATGTTAGAATCTAGTCTTTTGTGGAATTATGTTCATGGGACATATTGATATTTAAGGCGGATCATATGGCTATGTAGGGCTATACCGGATCAGATCAAAGATGGGTTTCGAAGTCTGAATTTATTGCTATAAGATCTGCTATGTTTGGGCTTTTAAAATATGCCTCCTTAGAATGTTGAAATGTTGAATGGTTACGGTCATAAATGTAGTTTTGTGAAGGAATGTAAGTCTGATTTATTTAATTGATTAGATGGCCATGGGAGGATGCCCATAGGTGTAATGACAGTTAGTCAACATATGAAGAGGTTATTTTCCAATTGTATTAATGTGTCATTACACTGCAAAGCATGTAGAATGGGGAACTAGGTTTCATTGGAAGGGTAGTCTTCCTTAATGGTTGATTTTTTTGGAAGTTTTTAATTTGTCTGGCATGCTAGCATGAACTTAAAGAGTATTATTCCATTGTGCTTAGCTTAGATTCAACCATCCTCTTTATTTATAAATATGCCAGTTACTCGACCTTGGTGTGCTTTCTAGGGTTGGGTAGGTTACAAAGAACACCTCAAAAATACAAAATCTACTTCATAACATTGCCAAATTCTAAGGCATAAGATATGACTTTAAGTATATATAGAGATCAATCAAGACACAACATGTTATTGTATGTTTTTAATTTTAGAAAGCAAATGGTTATGGCCATGCCAATAAGTTAAGATTACTTATAGGGGCTTTTAATGTGTACAAATTAATTGTTAGTTTCACATAGGATGGAGCCTGTGATTTAAAATTTCACTTCAATGTTTTAGGTTTTAGATGTAAATTCCATCAGTAGGGATCACAAATAGCCATAATGACAATGACGTGAAGGGTGCAAAAGAGTTAATTATATCAAAAGATATAAATATAAAAGTATCAACATAATTAATTTTTATATATGTAGGCCAATAACTACCAAAGGATTTCTTAAATTCTTTTATTTTATTTTTTATCTTTTGAATGGCATGTTCCAAGTATTGCTTAGTTTTATACAATCATCTCTTATATTTATACCATTTGCTATTATTGACTCTTATGCACCGTCACCTCATTTTCCTTATGGCGATTCATGGTCCCTAATGACGGGATTTGTGTCTAAAGCTTGGAACATTTGAGTGAAATTCTAAATCCCAGTCTCCATCCTTTTTGAAATTACCTCTACGAAGAACAATAAATGAAACCATTAGTTGTTAGTTTTATTATTATTTAGTGGGTATTTAATGTATATAAGTATAACATTGTATTTAACTTTATTATTCATTGGCCCTTCATGATGAGGTGGTTAGTGATAAGTGGTCTTTAATAAAGAGGTGGTTAGTGGCTAATGATATTCATTTACGAAGCGGTTATACCTAATTTTTTTATAGTATTGTTCCATTACACGTAAGGAGAGCAGAGGAGAAAATCCATGGATCCAATTATTATTTGATGCAATAATTTTACTCTTAGAATATTTTTCCACTGTAGTGTTTTGCTCTTGTTTGACATCAAAGGCGAATTGGTTCTTAAGATGTTCACTTTTGCGATGATGCCAAAATTATTACATGGTGACAAAACACACATATAAAATAATAGCTTCACTTCGATATTTAGAAGGTGTCTTTCAAGTCCTTGTATCAAGGTAGCCTTTTGTTTCACTGAAAAATAACTTGCATTTTCTCATGATTTGAGGATTTTTATTTGACAATATGTTGTTGTTCACTAGGTAAGGGTTACAACTTTTGAATTTTATAAAGTTTTGGATTTAAACTAAGAGGGCACTTTTTACATCCATCTCTATTTTTTTCCATTGGGTTTAATAAAATCTTCTGATTAGTTGTCACTACTAATTTTAGTGTTTTATGGCCTCTTGTAAGGCCTTTTGTAGTTTTTGGCCACTATTTTTGCTGATCCTTGCTAATTGTAATTTTGTTTTTTTGTCGCCCTAGGCCCATCTTGACCATCCTATAAATTATTGTTATAGTTTTTATGGCTACCCTCAACCATCCTTGGTGTTCCCATTCAATGGGATTCTATTTTATAAGTCACATTTCCTCTCTTGTTGGTTATCCTTAGCCTTGACTATTTAATTAGTCTATACTAGGAATTGTCCTAGTATTGGTGCCCTCCATTCCAGTGCCCCTCTTTTAGTGGGATCCACCCAACTAAAATACCTCGTCCTCTATTGGTCAACATCGATAGGTTTCTTGACCAATGTCGTCCTCTCGAACAATGTTGTATCACCAAACATCAATGCCTCTTCTTGTGGACAATGCCACCTCCAGGTGCCCCAAATCTTGGGACAACCATATGTACCACATTAACCCTTATATTGCCACTATACACTATCACATGGCCTTCCAAACATACTAGGGTTGTAGACAAACAACAAAACATCATGTTTCCCTTGCACATGTTTTACTACATTATCTTTGCAACATCTTCTTCTTTAATCTACGTTTATATCACATCAACAAAATGTTAACACCACATTACCACTTTCACAACTAACACTACCATGTCAACATAAAATAATTAGTGCCTCACTAATGTGCACATTTAACATTTTCAGGACCCCTCTCCATTGAACATTCGAATTTAACACCACAACTTCAAATTGTGATATCTCAACCATATGTAGATATTTTCTAGTGCAATTTCTTCTCACTCCAAGTAATTTATATCATATACAATACAAAGTTGTTGTTTTCTGATAAGGCATGTAACAACCGTCATTTTAACAATCTTCATAGGGTCATATCCTTTGCATGTAGACTCCTTTCTCAAAGCCATTTTTAAAGTTGCATAATTTTGGGAGATATACAAATTGACATAATCAAAGTTTGGACACGAAGTACTTTGAAACTATGTTACACGTGATTGTACTTTGAGTTCATTCTTGTTGTTTGACCTTTTAGTTTTGTCGTAGGTTCTTTTATTTTGACTTATTGTGACTTCTTATATTCATGTATCTACTACCACAAAAGAAAATAAAAAACTAAGAGCCATAAGTGATATGTTGAGTGAAGATACGTCCTAACATTAAATAAAAGTTGTATTTTTTGTACATTAAATTGGGGCCTTAAAAGTTGAAAAAGGCCTTGAAAGTGTGATCTAAAAGAAGTTGCTCCAAAGTATAAAGTGAGAGAGACACGATAGTCCAAATATTGCAAGATCAAGATCACACTTTGGAGCAACTTCTTTTAGATGTGGATTCCAAGATTGTTCATTGATATCACAACGAGAGTTGACATCGATCAACTAGATGTCGAAATTAGTGAATGGTGTTGTTTAATCTTATTAATCTTTATATGATTATATATTTTATGACACATATTTCCCAATTTTGAGCAACACACAAATCAAATTGGTTCTAAATTACTCTACAAAATGAATTATAAAGGTAGAGGTATGAGGAAGCATTGGAAAGGAATTGTAAAACCATTGAGATTGTGCTTGGCACATTTAAAGAGGGTTTACAATATTTCGAACAATTTAACTCACTTCTTATGTCTTTACAACACTAACTTTTTAGTGTTCTACGACATCATCATGTTCTTTAATTTTCAAAATCTAGAGAGCACTCTCACCCTTTTACATGGTGATGCTCTCGCTTTTAGTCTTACGACCGACCTACACACCACACTTCTTGGAATTATACCACCTCTTCCTATAAACATTTTAGAAAAAAGAAGTAGCGAAAATTTGGGTTAGCTCCCACTATATGTTGGGTCCAAGTTGTGTACAAATGCAACCAGGAGGTTGTTCCTCAAGATTATGGTTATTTATGAGTTAGTTGGGTAAATATTGGTGTTGGCACTAAAAGATGTCCTCTGACTGCTAGAGGGACATGCTTAGCACAACTTAGATATGGGATAGTTTTGTTTTAAGTTTATAGGATATGTCAGGTAGGTCATAAGGGTTTAAACACTATAGAGTTAAAAATCAGTTGCATCTAACATAATGAGAAGTGCTTCATATATTCATTAGAAAAAAACTTAGAAGGCCAAACACAAAATGAGCATATAGAAGTGGAGGAAAAAGGGAAGTAAATATTTAGGATGTCAGCCTTCATCTTCCTCCCTTAGGAAGATACCCCCAGATACCCCCATTACATTTAAAATGATAAAATTTATAGAAATTTTCATCATTCGAGTTGTTACAAGTTTTTTTTAGGAAAACAAAATTATTAATAAACTAAAAATAATGTAATATATGATCTATTGCAAGAAATATGGACTTCTTGAAAATCTTCTGTCCAAAAATATTGATTTGAAGTTGACCAAGATCCCCTTTTTGATGTGCTCGCACAACTTCGTGAATGCAGGAACAATCTTTGATAAGGCTGAGCTACTGATTCTTTGCCTTCAAATCTAATATAAACCATTTGATATTAACATCCTTTGCAAGGGAAATTTAATGCATGACTAGTCACCTAATCTTTGATTGATATGCTTGACCCTTCTCATAAGTTAGGAATTTTCATTTACCCTTTATAACTAATTGTTACCATATGTTACTATTTGGATATGGTTGACCCCTCTTTCTTTTGCTTTGACCAAAGATCAAAGATTTTGGAGAGATTTGGAATATCCTTCCCCTTTTATTTCTGGAAACTTTATTTGTTTAACTTGCCAGGTATTTGAGGGACCAGCTTGTTGCTTAACAACAAAAGGCCTTGGTTGTAGCTGGTTCAAACTTTCAAGTGTAGTTTTGGTCACATGTTCGAATCTTAATGCATGAACTCCATGTCATATACTCATCCACCATCATGAAGAATTCAACTCTGTCTCATATAATATATCAATGCAACTTCTATTCACATTGTTTTCATTTGGTGTATGTGTTCTCACAATTTTGTCATCAATATGCTTGAATACTCAAATAATGCCCTTCACATTGAATTGTACCTATACATTCATCATACTATACACATATCGACCAATTGTCTTGAAGTCAACCATATCAAGAAGTGCATTTGCTACAAATGGTACCTTTGTCCAAACCCGAGGAAACTTTCTTGAGCAACAACATAATGCACCATTGTCAGGAACTCATCAATATATACTAATATTGGCAATTCCCTTGATGTAGCCTATTTGTAACAATCAGAGCTATCCTTAGAAATCAGTCATTGAAGTACATAACTCTTGCTCCTACAAAAGCTTGATAACAAGGTTAATGCTTGAAAATATTCCGTAAATACAGCAGGAGTTTCAGATGAATAGATACATGTATGATTCTTCATTGTAGAATCATACATTTGTGAGAAGCAAATATTTTCCTTCCAGAAGTGATGCCATTACTGCTTATTTTTGGTTTGCGGGATGCTTTCCATATGTGTGATGGAAAAGAACATGGAAGTGAGTATAGGTGTTGAAGTTTGGAAATACTACCAATGTGTAGTTAACAATGCTCGATGCTTGCCTTAATTGTCAGATATTGTTTTTGTGATATGCTCAACTTGCTCATTCTTTAAGTGTTTTCGCTTGACTTTCAAAACTGATTTGGATTTGCATGATGAATGGCACTTGCATGTTCTCCTTCCTACTTGCGATGATATCACAACACCTGCATTTTTACCTTGTCATCTAGACTTATCCCTTATAAATACATCATGTGTGCGCTTACGATGGGATCTATACTTGATAATCGGTGGTATTAATTAAAATCACAAATACAATACCTTGACAAAGTTTCAAAACTTATCTCTATCCCTTTATCGGTGCTTGGACACGGCATTGGATTCCACCATACATTTGGCCGAGCATTGTTTATTTTAGTGTGTGGGATATATTCCTCAAGCAAAAGAAAAATATCTAACCAACTCTTTATGTACTTGGGTGCCCAAAGCTCTGCTCGACACGTTGTGCACAGTGCTCGACCTGTGGGCTTGCTTCTTGGTGCTTGGATGGTCTCCTTGACACTCGGATACTTAGCGATGACTGTGGAGTTTTGTGGCGCTAGGAATGGGTTTGAGCATAACAAATTCAAACATTTTATCTTTTGGCAAAATTTTAAAATATAAAATAATTAAAATGATATTTTAACACAACTTGGCAAAGAAACTTGATATTTTTAAATGAAATAGAGACCACAATTTAGACAATCGTTCATTGATAGTCATGAGAAATGCCTAATCGTCGTCGATCAAATTTGACATGACAATAACTTTATCTTTTAATTTGGATAATGTTGGGACCCTCTTTTTAAATTCTATAGCAAGTCTTGGACAAATATGATCAATTTCATTGCGAAACATGAAACAAAGGGCGATTTACATGTAAAGGTGTGAATTTTTTTAAGGGGTAGATCTAGTGCTAACACTAGCTCCAATTGGGGATAACACTTCCTTGTGAGGTGCTAAGAACCTGCAAATCAACGCTTGATCCATCTTAATTTCAACCTACATGGTCTATATATAAACCAAAAATTGAACCATTCTACATGTCGAAAACAAAATTGCAAATTGAAAATAACCATGCTGCAAACTAAAAAGGCGTTGTACCAGTGTCTCTAGTGGACTATGGAGTCATTATTTACACTAGTCTACTACACGCCAAACCAAACTAAAAAGGAAATGCTTGAAGAAGAAATCTTATTTATGTACATTCCTAATCTAATTGTTGAAACGATTTTAATCAAGTATACACAAATTTCCATAGTAGCCATTCAAGTAACTAGATTACTGACTGGAACCTGCTTCCATCTTTGAGCACACATATGGCTGAATAACAAAGAGTATAAAAAGAGATGAACTAACAACAGATAATTATATCATTGGAACTCTTCCTTTATGAAGTAAAAATTGCAAGAATTATGACCCCAATTCAACTCCATGTTACTTGCACAAGGTTATAGAAAGGATAAAGAAACTCCTCCGAATAGGTTGTCACAAAATCATCAAAAATATGCAAGAGTACATTTTCTTGCTACTTGAAATAAATGGAATGTCTTCAAGTATCCTTTCCTGGTAGTACTTTTTTCATGATACTAATTCCTTCTTGATGAGAAATGGGAAGAAACTTCAGGTTGCTTCTACTGTTGATTTCTTTTATTTTTGGCTCAAGAATGTCACATCTAGGCTCAATAATCCCTCGAATTTACTAATTGGTAGTTGGTGAGAAAGAAGACAGGCTCAACTGCTCCTGTAGCTCCTCATCATCATGATCCTCATAAAAATGGGTTGATTTGCAAAATTTATGAAAGTTGGATTTCAAAAATCTTAGTTTCATGATATCCTTGGGAAACTGACTACATATAAATGGCCTGATCTTCATCAAGATTTGGAGCAGACATTGTATCATAATCATGACTACTAGAAACATATGGGACAAGAACAAATGCATATAGAGTATTGCTATCATGGACTTCATCACAAGCATCCTTGTATTTATAATTAGTAGATTCTTTATAATTACAATGACAATTTAGGAAAGAGCAAATTCCTCGCAACATTCTTCATAAAGAACATCAACAAAATACATCCCTTTATAATAAGAATTGAATGCAACATGAAAATCTCTTAATGAGGCAATGCTAGCATTAGAGAGATATCTACACCACTCATGGGCATTCCCTTCCAATGAGTACCTGAACATCTTTATCAATACATCCTCATGAACAATGTTCAACAGATGCATAAGTTTATGAAATTGTAAGAAACGTTCAGCAGGAATGTCCCAATTGTTTCCCCCAAATATTGGAACACAATGTTCCCATTTTTCTCTACTAGGAACAGGATTGGGAAGACCATGTACATTAGAAAAATCACAAAATGCATACCTCCGAGCTATTATAGCATGCATTGTTTCTGAGATCCTAAATCAATTGAGTCTCCCAAGGATTCTTCCTTCATACAGTAGCCAGGTGAATGATCTTTGTCGCCTCTGTCAACGGTCCTTGTTCACCATCAAGAACTAGTTGAGGCCATTGTCGTATAGCCCAAGGAATGACGTCTTCGTTCCTTCGATACCCAATAACAACACTAAAAGATGTTAGCAATAAAATATGTCCTATGACTGGAATAGGGATATGCTTAGCGCATCTTAGATTTAGGATAGTTCTGTTTTAAGTTGATAGGATAGGTCAAGTAGGTCATAAGGGTTTAAACACTATGGAGTTAAAAATCAGGTGCATCTAACATAATAAGTAGTACTTCATAGATCCATTGGCAGACAACTTGAAAGTCCAAACGCAAAATGAACATAAATAACTGGAGGAAAAAGGGCAGTTGTAATACCCCAGTTTGACCCCACAATGTAAGTTGTAAATATTGATGTAAAAGGCTAAAAGCTAGAAAAAAATGGTATGGATGACCAAGACTATGTAAATATGTACATTTTTTATATTAATATAAAAAATTCTAAATGGCTGCAACATAATAAGTACAAAGAAGAGATGGGTAATTATGAATCCACGAGAGGGGAAGTGTTAGTGGGCCTTAACTAATTATTTTCCTTAGCCTTAGACATGTAAACCAAGTGTTTAAACCTTGATTAAGAGACTTGAATTGGTTAAGCATTATTTAATTAGCTTAAGAAGGGGATTAAGAGGGGGGAAAGTGGTTCCATGTGGTATGGCCACAATATGGCAATATGATTTATGCATATAAAAGTGAGAATTTAAGCTAGTGAGGGGTTCATTTCTTCATCAATTACCACATTTTTCATATTGGAGTAGCAAATCACAATTATTTACAACCCATAGTTCTTTTAAATTTATACCATTCCTGTAGCCACCCTCTAAATTAACTTAATTTTTTTTACTATGGCTCTGGGTATGATACCACTCTATAATGTACTAGGTAGCCTCATTCAACCATATAAACCTTGGGGTACTCAAATTTTGTGTCTGAATTTACTAATTCATATTCATGGCTCACAATTTTGTTTTTCTTTAATTCATTTAATTAAACAATGGAATAAAACTACATGGTTTCTTAAGGTATCTCATACATATATATTAAATTACAGTCAATTCAAACATAAAATATACATGTCATGCTATGCAACTCCAAGCATTTAGACATGCATTAAACAATAAACAAGAAATATGCATGCACATAATTACTCTTGGAATTCATAAGAGTAAGAGACTTGTATTTTCATCAAAATGATCTCCAACTAGCTGCATGTGAGGCATATTCCTCTTAGCCATAGGCACTGCTAACCCAATTCTTACTTTGATAGGCCACCCTCGAGTTGGGGCTATAATCCATAAGAGCTAAGTATATGTATACATATGTAGATATACATATGTACATGTATATGTATACATACACATACATATGTATACATGTAATGTATATGTACATATGTATGTACATGTATACATATACACGTGTATACACGCGTATGCATACAACAATGCCTATAGCCATGTGTGTGTGTGTGTATATATACATACATTTATATGCATACACATACATACATACATATAGATATGCATATTCTATCGTGGCACGATATACATATATGGAAAGTGTATACACACACACACACACACACACATATATATACATACATATATGTACATAGATATATATGCATGTATACATATATGTATATGTGTGTGTGTGTGTGTGTGTGTGTGTGTGTGTGTATACATATATGTATGTATTCATACATGTATGTATGTACACACATGTTTGTATGTATATATATATTGGAACCAATATAGGATATAGGGGGAAGCTTTGTGGTGCGAGGGAAAGTTTTGAGGGTCCGAAAGATGCGAAATGTGCGAAGTTTATGATCTTTTGTTAAGGATTTTTTATTATTTTTTATGATTTTCTTGAGGGGACCGAGGGTTTTCCTGGCTCACGACACCGAAGGGAAGAATGATAATTGACAAAGTTGATTATGACAGCCCTTCGCCCAGGGTACTGATCTTTTATCATGAAAATGAATGCGGCATTGATGTTCCGGGTAGGGACAAGGTTGAAAAGACCCCTCCTTCACACAAGCCAGAGAAAAATTATGGATCGCCCTTAGTTGCCACATAAGAAATTAATGTTGTAGGTGCATATAAGGAATAATCAAATTATGGCCCTACGCAGAGCACAAGAGCATGTGTGAAAAAACTTTCGTCATCCTTGTTTATTGGGAGAGAAATTGGAATTGAAGAAGTCCCAAAATACATATCCCTAGCATTGGTAGGACATTTTTGCTTCAAAATGATAGGAGAGGCGGCATTGAGACGTTGGATGGACATTAATTGGAAACCTATACTTGAATAGGTTCCACAGTTTCATATTCTATTGTGAGGTTGGATCTTATTTAAAGTTAAATCAGACGTGGATAGATAGAAACCGTTAGAACAAAATCAGAAGTGGAGGACTTCAAGTCTAATACTGTAAAGGTGGCAAGTGGATTTTGAAGCTGTGAGGGAGCCTCAAAACATTCAATAGATTTTGGTAATCTTTCCATGATTCCCTATGATATTTTGACAAAAAGAAGTGTTGGAGGCAATTGGGGGAAAACTTGGAAGATTTATTTCACTAGAAGATAATTGGGAGCAAAACGTTGACAAACAATACACAATTTATTTAATAGTAAAGGATATCAAAGACGATTTATATGAGGAGATTATTTTGGAATTGCATGGAAGCACTTGGAGACAGAGATTGGACTATTGGAAGATCCCATTTAGGTGCTTGGGGAGTTTCCAGGTTGGGCATGTGATCAAGGTTTTCCCAAATAATTATTTAGGATTTGTTAAACACAAAAAATAATGGGTGAAAAATCCAAAGACAAATCCTCAGGTTAGCGGAACGAAGGGTGTCGAAGAAGGAAAAGGTGGTGGAGTTTCGAATGACAACCAAGTACGCTTGAAGAAGGAGGACGACGAAGCGATTCTCTTTTCTGTTAAGTCTGATTTTCCTTTAGCTGATTCCCCAACAATACATGTCGCTGCTTCATTATTACCCTTAGAAAATCCCCAACACTCTCCTATGAAAGATTTATCCCCTGGGAATGGAAATTTATAGGAATAATCTAGTATTGAGAATGGTAAAAAGTTGGTGGAGGCAAAAAAAATTCCCTCGCCCTTATCCCAAGAAACTTTGGAAGTGACAAAGGGTTTTGAGATTCCAAGTAAAGCCAAGGACAATGATGAGGTGGAGACTTCTCATAAGGAGACAAGGGATCTGCCTTCTTGGGCCAAACATAAAACTTAGAACACTAGATCTAAAGTGGCACTCATAGGAGAGGAAAAAACCTTGAAGGGAGGACTAGGCCAAGAGCCTATGCCTAGGTCACTTTAGGGAGGAAATATTTAATCTCGAAAGCAAAAATACAAGCTGATTTGGAAGTCAAAACTGGAAAGCAGTCAACGATAAATTGGGCCCTTAGAGTAGGGAAAGCCTAGCCTAGGGTTCCATGATGCTCTGTTTGTCCTACAATGCAAGGGGGTTAGGGAGCTCTCCTAAGCTTAATGCTCTAAAAAGGATGGTAAATAGTATAAAACCCTGTGTCATCCTCTTATAGGAAATAACGATGGAAGGACATAAAGCATAGGAAACCCCATAACCGTGGCTAAAATATTGGTCCTTTGCACATATAAACTCAGAAGGTCACTTAGGAGGTTTTATAATAGCTTGGAGTCCATAACTAAAGGAATATTTGTAGCCGGTTTTGAGATGGTGTTGAAAACATTATTGGAAGACAGAGGTACGAGAGTATTTTTCTCCTTTTTTAATGTCTATGGGCCTTTCCAGAATAGGAACTTTTTATGGGATTCCTTCTTCTCTTATAGACTCTTGGAAGCAAGGAATATGGTAATGGGTGGAGATATGAATCTTTCCCTCTTTGAGATGGAGATTTGGTGGCCCTCATCCATAAAGGATGTTTTAAGCTCGTTCTTCATCCCTCTTTTTGTGTATGAAGGATTGATAGATGTTCAACCCTTAAAATTGGAACCTACTTGGAGGAACAACTGAAGTGGAGAAGCTTCAGTCTCAAAATGCATGGATAGGTTTTTAGTATGAAATAATTTGGTAGTAGGATCTCTTGCGGTTAAATATTGCATTGAGTTAGGGGGAACTTCAAACCATTGTATGATTTCTTTGGCTATTGAAAAATAAGACCTAAATCATGATCATGCTAAGTTCTTTCTTTCGTGGTTAAAAGAAGAGGAATATAGAAAATTGGTGGAGGATTCTTGGATTGCACTTCAATATATTGCCTCAGATTCATATATGAAGCAACTCTTTGATAACCTTATCATAGTAAAGAGGGCATCAAAGGAGTGGGAAAAGGAATTTAATACCAAACATTTGGTACTTCTCAAGGACGTGGAATATAAAATAAAAGAAATTTACAATTCGAATATCTATGGCATGTTCTCAGAAGAGGAATTGAAGGCTTTAAAAAGCGGTGAGCTAAAACGTGATGAATTATTGGTGATAAAAGAGAAGGAATGGAGATTCAAAATTAGGGCTATATGGATAAATGAAGGAGATAGTAACACCAAGTTCTTTCATAGGTTTGCTTCTCATAGCAGGAATGTTAACATAATATCAGAAATCAAATATGAACATGGAAATTTGGTCTCCTCCTTTAGAAAGAAGGCTTAAGGCAGGGGAAAGTTATGTCAAAAAACTATTCCAAGAACCGAAAGGATGCCCTGTACAAGAGATACTTCATATTATTACGATCTTTCCCAAAACGGTCTCCGATGAGATGAATGAAGACCTTGTATAAGAAATTTTAGATGAGGATTTGAACAATGTAATACACTCTTTCCAAAAAGGTAAGATCCCTGGCCCTGATGGGTTCTCAATTGAATTTTTTCAAGGATTTTATGATTTATTGAAGGAGGATCTATTGAAGACCATTCGAGAATACCAAAGGCCCGGGAAAGTCTTAGGATCTTTAAATTATATCTATCCAAAGCTGATGATAGAGTCAACTGTACTTTCCTTAGATTTTTGCTTTTACATATTACTCTTGCAGTGGAAATGGTAAACTGGATAACGAGCTTCATTCAATAATCCTCGTTTGCAATACTTATAAATGGGTCTCCCTCCTCCTTCTTCACACCCTCTAGGGGAATTAGACAAGGGTGCCCTCTCTCCCCTTTTCATTTTCTTTTAGTAGCAGATGCCCTCAACAGGTTAATTCAACATGTTAAAATATCTGGAGCCTTCAAAGGAGTGAAGGTCTCGGAGACAGAAGTACTCTTATATATCTTGTTTGTGGACGATGTGTTGATGATGGGGGAAGGAACCTTAGAGAACATCTAAGAAATCAAGAAGATTTTGCAGACATGTATGAAGGCAACAAGGATGCATATAAATGTGGAGAAATCGAATTTGGTAGAAAATTCTCTCTTAGAAGCAATGCATAGCAAGTTAAAAAATGAAGTTTCCTTCCCCTCAAAACCTCTATCTTAGGGTTTCAAATACTTAGGCTTCCTTCTTAAGCCTAATTCCTATTCCTTTAAAGACTGAGAGTTGTTGTACAAAAAGGTGGAGATATGAATAGAGTGTTGGGCCAACACATTTCTATCACGAGGAGGTAGGCTAGTTTTGATCAAGCCGGTCTTGTAGAGCATCCTGTTTTAATAGGCATCCATTGCATACATCCATAGGGGGATTCGTAATAAAATTCAGAAGAATTTCTTTTCCTTTCTTTGGACTGCAAGTAAATAGGCTAATGGAATCCCTTTGGTAAAGTTGATCGCGGTAGTTAATTTAAAGGAACTAGGAGGTTGGGGATTGAAGAATCGTAATTTGTTATGTCTATCACTATAAACCAAGTCCTTGTGGAGTCTGATACAAAACACGAATTCTTAGTGGGGAAAGGTAATGGCATCCAAATATTGTATGAATTCCTCTATCATAAATTGGATAAGGATCCCAATCAATTCTCGTAAAAACATATCTATAAGATTGAAGGCTTTGGTGTTATCCTTCACACTGATTGGGGAGTGGATGACATGGAGAGTAGGCGATGGAAAGAACATCTGAATAGGTGTAGACCCATGGATTGGTACCGGTAACAACTTCATACTTTTATAGAATACCTTAGCTCAGCTCCAGAATCATCATATCAATAAATTATCTGATGCTAAAGCTTTGTCTACTCAAGTTGAAGGCAGAATGATATGGAAAAATGCAGTGGAGATAGGTTTAGATGGGGATGCATCAAGAGAATGGGTGACCTTTACCAACCTGTTGGAATCATTTTTTATCCATCTAGAAGAAGGAGAGGTGTATAAACTGGTGTGGTTAAGGAATAGTTCCATAGGAGAATTTACTGCTAGTCTTGGGTACAAAGTAAAAGCCACATAGTTGTCCTTATGAGAAAAATAGTTTTGGTGGTCTTCAATATGGAAGGTTGCAGGCATGTTACAGGAAAAAATCACCCTGTGGCTTGCCCTTAGCAACAAATTACTAACATGGGACAATTTGATAAAGTGCGGATGGCAAGGTCGGAGTTGGTGTGTATTGTGCTAGTTGAATGAAGAATCATGCTCTCATTTATTTGCCTTCTGTCCATATGCAGAGGAGGTGTGGAAAGTTGCGTCCAAAGAGCTAAAACTCCAGGTTGCTCAAGATACCCAAGCAGGATCTTAGTTGGAACAGAGAGTGCTTGAGTGGTGGAAGAACCCCTCATGGACGAAGGAACACAAGTCAATTATTAAAACAAAAAGGTAGCACAAATTGGTTCCTTCTGTTATTGACAGAGCAAATCCATGGGCCTTCTTTGATGGTGCAAGTCAAGGAGATCCCCCTTGGGTAGTGTAAGGGGTATTTTATACCTTTCAAAAACCCACAAGGTAATGATCAAATTTTCTCTCGGGCACTACTCAAACAGTAAGGTTGAACTTGCAACTCTTCATTAAGTTTTAAAGGTGGCAATAACAATAATTAGTTTAAATCTTCATACTTTTGGATATTTGAGGATGGTCATAGATTGGGACAACAACAAAATTCAAATAAGATATCCTCACATTCAACATCTTTTGAATTCAATTCAAAGGCAAATAGACTCATTCTCTATACTCTCATTGAACCATATATACAAAGAGTTTAACTCTGAAGCAGACCATTTTTCAAAATATGCATTGCTATTGGACCCCAGAAAAATAGAGCTTGAGGAAGTAATTGAAGAAGACTGAGAGTAACTGTTTTGCATGAGAAAATTTTGTAAATTTTGTAATCGAACACAAGGAGTAGATGTAAAGTATTGGATGTAAGTCCTTGTTGGATAGTTTGTGATCATTCTTTTAAGAATGATTGATATTTTCCATTTGGGATATATATCGTTGCCTTAAGATAACCAATGTGTAATATACTTTCTGTATGTATTGGTGCATCAGTTAAAGGAGAAGCACCGGGGATTACGTTATGTATGTAAATTCAATTAAGCATAGGATCAGCAAGCCTGCATAGTTTCAAATGGAGAATTGTATAAGAGAGAGAAGTAGATCGATAAAATCGGATCAATAATCCATGGAAAATAAAATACTCATGAGACCAATAATTAGAATAAATGATATATTTCCATTAATTAGTATTAAACCACATATTTAGTAAATAATATGTAATACAATGGTTATACATATAGGAGAATTCGAATAACTAATATAGGATTCAAATCTACCAACTCAGGACTGACTCCAAAGCTAACTCAGTGTGGGAAAATCACCACTAGAGCTCACTAATGCAACTCTAGAAAACTAACTTACTCTACAATGAGTTAGCTGATGAGTGTAGGCGAACAAAGGCATCCACACCCCCTTCAATTATGCAAATTGGTGCTAGGATAATTGATTGTGATATAACTGATGGTAACTAGAGTATAACTAAATATAAATGATTACCTACTAAAGTCAACTGCTCGAGACTGCTGGTGGCACTCATAGTGGGTTCCTAAATTATAGGGATTGGTGCTTGGGACTGCTAAACACATGTAATCATGTGCAGTAAGTGTTATATGGCCCCTAGGTGTGTCCCCCATGCACTAGTGAAGTGACGAAGACCTCTTGAGATAGGTAAATGGGCTATGTGGTCAAAAGTGGTCAAAGGGAGGATTATTAATCCTAACACTCCTCTTTAATCCTAACTTTGGACAATATTGGGCCCTAGAAACTAAGGCCAATGGTTACCCTTTACATTTATTCATCCATGTAAACTGAGGAAAAATCCAAAACCGCATGGGGAAAATCCTTCCTAAAAAATGGAAATGAAAGGTAAACCAAAAAATGTTCTCCAAAATAAATGATTGTCTGGAAGAATATTCCTTCTTGGAAGAAGAGGAATATGCTCAACTTGATCAGGAACACAGAGAACTGCAAGATGGATTATGTCTAGAGGAATTTTCCTCTTTAGAAGAACATGAATCTCCTTAACTGAGGTACACTGATGAGAGAGCAAAGGTGCTTGACAATTTGAAGCATGTGAGTAAAACCCAAGGAACTGAGGTGTTGCATCCTTGAACATTGAATCATGTGAGGTAAAATCATTTCCAAATGTGAGGAGAAAGTGTTTAGGTGAATGCATGATGTCTCCAAATTAAATATCACTATAAGGAAGTGTTCATGTGATCATGTAGGAAGGAGGAGGAGGCTTGGGACCATGGAGAGTGAATGCTTGAGCTCCATAATATGATATAGCTTCCAAAATATCCAATGAATCAATATCCAACACATCAATAAACTCATGAGAAGAAACTGATATAGAATCCCGAGTAGCAGAATTTTTGAAGGAGACTTGAGGTGCTTGATTTTCACACCAAAATTGATGAGAACAACAACAAGTATGACTGGAGGATCTTGAAACTTGAAATTTGAACCAATTAAGGTGATATTGGATCCAAGAATGTGAAAGAAAGGTTCCAAGTGCACCACTAAGATGGCAGATGCACTATCTTATCCTTCTTCAACAAAACTCCGAGTATTGGTGCAAGCAATCGTGTAGGAATTTGCTAGAAGCACGAGATCAATGAGGGTGAATGGATCACTCCTAAAATATGATACTTCTTCCAAAACATCCAAAGTATCACTTTTCTTCACACCATCAACATTATTGGAGACAGAGGAATCAAATTTCTCTTCAGCTCCTTGAGCTTTCCTTGGCAAACTTTGCACATAATTTAGAATAGAAGAATCCCTGGAGAATGACTGAGTTGGATGGATCGAGGTTTTTTCTTCAAAAATGGAGGTTCGAATGTCTTCTTCTGGATCAAGTGTATGAGAAGATGAGATATTAGATATCTCATAAACTTCAGAAGCAACAAGAGAAGGAGTAACTACAATGAGACTTTCAACATTTCGAATTGATTGAGATGAAGATTCTACTTCTTCTTCATCTTGAACAACTTCATTAAAGAGACTCGAGGCCAAGAAATTTGAAGGAAGGACACTTGAGGAGGAGTTGGATTTTCTCCAACTATTATCTACTTCTTTTTGCACACCAAAGTCTCTGTCTATATTTCTCTAGAGCTCGAATGGATACTCAACAGATTCCATGAGATAACGCATATTAGGAATCATTCACATACACATTCTTAATATGTTCTTTCACAATCATCTAGCCAAACATTTTCCTCTTCATGATATTCTTTACCAGCTCCGAAAGACACATCAAGGAGATCATGGCTCTCAAGATATGCCACCATCTACAATTTCCACCTAGCATAATTGAATGGTGATAGAAGGGGATTTGATCTCAAATCCATATTTGAAGTTGTACAATAGAGGTTTCTACAATTTTCTTCTTCAAATTCAGGAACAACTTTGAATCCAAGAAGCTGTACATGTAAATCAAATCATGTACATAAGCTTAAATAAAAACTCCATATGGTCAAATGTAGATCCCCTTCAATTATGAGATTATCCACATTAAGACATTGTAAAGTAAATAAATGATCCCAAAAAGCATGTTTATCGTCATATGGCCCATATAGGTTGAGAATTTCAAGGGTAGAATTCAATCTCTTTCTATGGAACACAATACACAGTCCATAACACAATGTAAAACAATTTTATAGTGACATATTGTTATTAAATAATCTAATTACAACCACTCGAGTGTCCATATGAATCCAATGCAATCAATTCCCAACCACTAAACCTCTTCCTAATATTTAAAACCAGAAACACCCCTTTACCCATAGTCTCTTTAATTAACAACATATCGGGTTTCTCTGAATCCATTAATCGCTTGAGGAGGATTTTTTTAGGTTTCCCTCCCATGCCTCAAATATTAATCGACAAGAGCTTCAGAATGAACTCGATGAAGGGGTTTTTCCTTCTGTTATAACCGTAGAGATCATCTTCTATCTACCCCAACTAACTTCCCTAGTTTCCTTTTCTTGGGCATGTTTAGTAGAATATTTTATACATAGTTTGTCTCCTGGTAATGGGTTATTAATAAGCTACAATTTTTGTAGACCGCCAAATGCTTGTAAAAAGCAACTTGCATTGGGGCTACCTTTAGACATCTTCTTGGGGCATAAGAAAAATATTATCAAGTAATTGTAATTTTGGATTTTCAATGGAATTAATGTTCTCGTGTTGCTTAATTCCACATTCATTTTATAAATTGGTTGATTGCATATGTGCTATTGGAAAAAAAACCTATGCTTCTAATAAATGCTTGGTATTATGTTTCAACATACTAAATCCATTCTTTTACTAATATCATCGATTGAATGTTCAATATTTTTGCAACCAAGATTCTGACAATGATCAACCTTTTTGCCATCTATTGTTGCACCCCAGTATGGTGTCAAATTGAGAGAAGGGCGCTAAATGAGTAGAGATTCGAGAGGAAGCATATAAAGCATGGTTGAATCAACCATGTATTCAATTCCCACTACGTCTCCATTTAAGGACATATATATTAACACTAGTTCGTCATGGGTTGGGATGAGCATAATGATATAGAGGTTGGTATGGATTATTTCTTATGGGAGTATTCCAATAATATGAGCTTAGAAACGATGTTAATATCCCTGATGCCTTATTCGAAAGCCTGAAAACTACTTCCACCACCCCTCTCTTTAGGCATGGATCAAGGTCTACCCAATAGGGAACAACAATGTGGTTGTACAACTTGAAAGCAATGTATGGTATGTCGGATGTGCAATTCTCAACACTACTGAGGTAACTAACCATCAAGTCCCCATTAAATCAATTATGAAAAAGTATTTTTTATGTTCTTGATAACAATGTACATTTATATTTTCGACTAATTGAAGGTTATGCAAATAAAAAGTACTTCCAAGTGATAACATCTTCTCTAACAACTGCGAAGAGGTAGAACAAATGCTAAAAAAGATTGGCATTGAGTGCATATCATATCACGCTTATTCGAGTGATTGCATTTTATATAAACACAAGTACGAGGACAAAGAGATATGTCATAAATGTGGGCACATAATGTACCTGATGTAAAAAAATAAGAAGAAGGTAAGTCTCATGACACTCCTCATAAGATATTGAGGCACATGCCTATAGTCTCGAGGATTCAAACTATTTTTCATTGCAAAGAATTAGCCATGTTACATGGGTGGCATGCCTCACATAGAAGTAAGCTAGGAGTTATGCGGATTCTTATAGATTCTGTAGCCACGAAGTATATAAAGGATACACGGATTAATAAATTAAAGGATGAAGTGTGATTCCTTCTATTGAGCATAGCCATGGATGGAGTTAATTTGTGTTCCTTCCAAAACACCAATTATTTTATTTGGCCAGTGGTAGACTTGATCAATAATAATATCCCTACATGGTTGTATGCCTATGAAGAACGAACATATTATGTTGGGCCTTATATTTCTTGGTAGAATACATGTGAATAATATAGATGTCTAACTCTAATGAGCGAATTATAGAAATCATGGGATGGAATACATGTATACGATGTATCAAGATCCATCTCAGTAGAGTGGTATTTTGCATTGTATGGCTTATGTGCATACACCACACATGATTATCCGGGACTAGGCGTTTGCTCTGGTAACCATGTTTATTGCTTTGTTTATATCTGTATTATTATTTGACAAACTTAATTTGGTGTTAATGTTTTCCGTATATAATAACATTGCAAGTCTTGTAACAAAAGGATATAATGGATATAACTGTTGTGGTCCTTCAATCAAGACTAGGTGGTTCAACCACCTACAAAAGATAGTGTATAATTTCTTGAGGGTGTTCCTCACATAAGAACACCCTTATATAAGAGCAACATCTTCTTTAAATGGTTAAATTTGAGCATATAGATCTGTAGACAAACACACAACTCACAAAGAAGATCTCACAATTTACTCAGCCATTGAAGAATGAAACAGTGCAAAAGGC
>LPNX010270101.1:218109-298379 GCA_001517045.1 Pseudotsuga menziesii
TAGAGAGCTAGAACTGAATGTAACTTACTCCTAACTTGGCTTAACTAGTCATCAACTGAAGTTAACTGACCTTGGTTGGTTTCGGCACTCCCAGTTGCTTCCTAAATTGTAGGGATTGATCTAGGAGACTCCTAAACTTATGCAATCAAGTGCAATAAGTGGCAGTGAGCCTCAATTAGTGTTCCCCACACTTTGGTAATTGAAACATGTGCCCCAATTAGGTCAAGTTTAACCAATGGTGCTAATGACTATAAATAGACTGGATGGACTCCCGATTTAGACATGACTCCCGATTTAGACATATGACCAAATTTGGACAAGGGAGGATTAATAATCCTAACAGTTAGCCCAAGAGAACCCACAGACCTGAAATAATGACACCGACACATTGGCTTAGGGCATATGAAACAGAAAAGAGAAGGAAATTGAAAAATTGTTCGATTCAAATGCGGACCCTGTGGTTGATGATCTTGATTTTTTTAACACATATGTTGAGAAAATTACCATTGGGATGAAAATGAAATTTGTGTTTTTATGAGCTTCATTATTAGGATCATCTTAAGATTTTCCACTTAGTAGATCCCATGCATATATTAAAAAAATGTTTCATCTTCTTTATGGGGGCACATATCATAAAATAAATTGACACATTTGTTGTTATGAGAGATCTTATTTATTTGAATAACAAAAATAAACATTGGATAAAAAGGGAAAATAGAGGAGAGGCTGGAACCTCTTGGACTTTTGAAGAAAGTGATGTCCCATGGATTTTGAAGAAATATAATCTTTATTTGGAAAAGGATGTTATACTGGGTGTGAATGGGCTTTCATTATATGGGTCAATTCTACAATGATGCTTCATAGTACAAGAACGAATGTCAGGGTTGAAATCACATGACCATTCGAACCTTCCAAGGGTATGTGTGTCAATTACATGCTTCTTCTTCTGTAATGTAGGCTATAATATGCTATACTTTCACAATTTTATACCAATTAATTTCATACGTGTTTATTTTGTAGTGTCATTATCCTTTTGCTCATGCATGGTTGTGTGACTCATAACTTCCCCCAAAACCTACGGTGAGCCATATCTAAATTATTTGTTTGTATGTTGGATTACATCAAAGAAAATTCAGGTGGTTAGCATTCCATGGTGGCATCAAGAGATCGTTAAGATTGTTTGTATGTTTGAGAAGGAATTGCCCACAAGTTTCATGGACTTACTGATCCATCTACTAATTCACCTAATTGATGAGGTTGAATTGGTTGGGTTGGTCTCATGTTGTTATATGTTCTTCTTGGAGAGGTACATGAAAAAGTTGAAGGATTTTTTAAACAAAGGGAAAAAACCGGGGAGTTTATGGCGAAGGGGTACATAGTATACAAGTCATTCTATTATTCTAATGAATACATCAAGAAAATTGACGACACACTAAGTGGGGGACAACCAATGGGACGAGGACAAAACGGAAGGGGAGCTACTCCAAACAACCCGAAAAAGGTGCATGATAAAGAGTAAGTCACTTATCTTCAGTCCATTTTCTACAAAGTAATTGTTACACTGAAGTTGATAATATATATTTTATCTCATACTAATTGTTTACGTTTCATGATTACATCAGCGAAAGAAAAAATTAATGTCATTAACAAATTTATTCATTACAATGTGGAGGCAACACAACCATGGGTTGCATTGTACGGATATTTGAGAAGTAAATGGGACAATGGAATGAAATAATTCAGATGGTTGAATGGTAGAAGCATGCCTTATCTAGATCATTTAAAAGAAAATATGCCAACGATATGTCCCAATAGTTGGGTGGTTGACCAGATCATATAGAAAAATGCGTGCTTGGTCATTACCGATGTGGCGAAGAGGATGCATTAAACATAGGAATTGGGTGCAACAACTTGGTAGTAATGTCCCAATGTGTATTGTTCATTTTATAATGCACATTTGAATTATAACATGTATTGTGTTTTTTATTAATGCTCTACTTACTAAACATATGACAACAACAATTATTCACATCTTTTTATGTGCATTTGCTCCCATCTATATGGACATATGGACATCATTTTCACAATAAGGATATTGATGATGGACATGTCACATTTGACTATGGAGTGGGGGTCAAGTTCGACCAATCTAGTCATGTTAGCCATCATGATTATAACGTGATAGAGGGGAAGTTAGGTTGTGTTGAAAAGATACAAGAGATCATGCAAGTGGTCTTCTCATCTTTCCAATGTTTTATTTTTAGGTGCAAGTGGTGGGATACTTTTAACCAAAATAATGCAAAGGAAGATCCTGATAGTGGGTTGATATGTATCAACTCAAAAAATATGTGGGATGAAAAGGAGCATTATGTTTACCCAAAACACTTCAACCAAGTGTTCTTTTACCTGAATGTGTTGGATAGGGATTGGTGGTTGGTACAAAGACATGATCTAAAATCAAAACATCTTTTTGATAATTATCATGCTATGCATTGAGGAAGATAATCATGATGATGACAACGAATAGTTATATGTACATGCTTTATTTGGACATTTATTTGATGACTGTGGAATTTTATTATGGGTATCTATACTTGATGATTTTTGTTTTTTCTTCATTTATGGTGTTGTATATGAAAATTTATTTACCATTTACAACCATCATGTTGAAGAAGAATTAAATCAACGTGGAACTTCAAGGTCTCTAATGAATTACGAAACATTTCCAATTGTACCATTTGCATGTTGTTTATTTTATAAAAGTATTATGATGTTGCATATGAAAACTTAACAACCATTTAGAACCACGACGTCGAAGATAAATTGGATTTTTATGGAACTTCAAGGTCTTTTGTAATTATTTTTTATGTGAATAATTTTTAAGTGTTTTCTCTTTTTATAAGATTAATATCAACAACTATTACCATGAAGGTCGTTTAAAAATCAAGTTTGTTAACATATTTAATCAACATAATGAAAATAATGAAATAAATTGATTATAAGTGTGTTATTATAATCACAATCTAAATGAAAAATCCCATTCATATTACTACAGTTAAATATTACATGAACATCCTCAAACTAAAGAGGTCAAAAGCGTAGTAAGTCATCATACCTTATTCAACATTCCACTCTAGCTTATTGGTTTCATACATTCAATCATCATTCAACTTTACTTTCAAGTGAATAAGTGTCCATAAACAAGAATACTTTATTTATGATTTTTCATGCCATTTCATAAACATCAATTCTTCAATGCCTGCATAAGAAGAATTACCTTAATTGTAAATCGTTCATTTATATGCATTCTAAAACATAAAATAATATATGAAATTAACATTAAGCTTTCATTTATATTTTTAATCAACATTCTCACATTGGGAAAGTTGTTTCTTCCATTTGATGACCAACATTGTATATAAAAATAGTAATTGTAAGGATAATAACGATTATTTTAACATTGAGACAAGGTTTCTTATTATCACAAGGACCATATAAATTATTAGCATTTGGATCATAAGGATTATTAGCATGTTGATGACCATTGGAAACAATTGTTTTTAATCACATTGTTATGATGACAATAGTATTGTAGTGGTGGTGGAGCTCAACAAGTTGAAAACACTTATATAGATTTTTATAATTATAGAGGTTATACATTATTATTATCTTACCTATATATTGTAATAGATAATGATTAAGAAATAATATTATGACAATAATATTATAGTATTAGCATATCATTGTTCCTAATGATTAAGCAATAATTTTACAATAATAATAATATAGTAATAACATAACATCGTTTTTATTATAACTATAAAATAACAATGTAATATAATAATTTGGTACAATTGGTCAATTAATTAGGTTCCAGTGCAATAGTTTATGGTTGTTGCTATGATTAAGGGTTACAATTAATAAACTATCAAGGGCTAAGAAATACATTTTAAGACTTTAATTTTAACAATAATATTGCACATGGGATGGGTGTAATAAGGGTTTATTCAAGTGGAAGGTGAAGCAGGGATATCTGTTGAGATTGAGGTGATCGAAGGTTTTTGGGCCCGTGAAGACCTGGCAGGAGATCGAGGGAGCAATCTCCAAGGGACCGCGGCTGGATCGATCAACCTTTATCAGGGAGTGGACCCCCACTGGTCACCGCAGGGAGGGGGACAAACCCTCCCCCTCACCAACAACCCGAAAATGGCGATGGATGCGCAACGAGATGATGGAAGGAGCAACGATGAGGGAAAGATTAGGGAGATCGGTGAGGTGTGGACCCCTCATCGTTCGTCGAAAAAGGGTTTGGGAGGATTCCTACCACGCGCACAGACGATCCCTTCCCTCCAAATATGCTCAGATAAGGTAAGAGAACAAGTTGAACTTTGGAAGGAGAAATCCCTAATAGGAAAATTCATTGGGATATGGCCGAAAGAGAGAGATCTGGTAAGATGGATCAAGAGCACCTGGAACCCTAAAGGGCATGATGATCTACACCTGGGATCCAAGGGGTTCTTTATAATCATCTTCTTCACTTAAGAAGATCGGGACCAGATCCTCAAAGGGGGGGCTTATTTCTTTTCTTTTTTTGCAGGTCTTTACCTATGACCATGGAAGGAGAGATTTAACCCTGAAAAAGAGGACAAGAGGGTGGCCCCGATGTGGATCCAATTATATTCTGTGTTGTGCGAGGACTGGGATATTGAAATCCTTCAAGATATAGGGAACATGCATGGGGAATTCATGAAAGTAACAGAACAAACTAAACAACAGAGGCACACTGCATTTTCTCATATCTGTGTCTATATAGACCTGTCAAAAGAGACGCCTGAAGCCATCAGGCTGAACTAGGAAGATGAGGATTGGATGCGACCATTCGACTATCAACACATTCCCTTCAGATGCAGACAGTGTCATGATTACATTCATTTAGTCGAAATTACCCAAAGAATAGCCATCAACCCCATCCGAACCAACAATCACCAGGAAAGATGGCAGACAAAGAGGGTTTTTGTTCATATTCGGAGTAAAAGGAATCCCCGATCGGGTCGCCAGCAACAACAAGGCAAGGGACACATAAGGGGAGTCCCATCTATCATTTTGATATCTTTGATGAGAGGGAGAAGGAAGAAGGCAATGAGGGTAAGGATGATGCCCTAGAGCCACCAATGAGTAGAGAGGAATTAAAGGAAGGCAAGTACCAAGAGCCATATGAGCAAATAGAAGCCATGGAAGAATATGGGGCCGAGGACATGGAGTTGGGGGAGTTAGATTTGGATGAGATTGAGAAGGACTACGACAAAAAAGGGGAAAGGCTATGTGTCACGAAGGTAGCTAGAAATTCTGCAAGAAGTGATCATTAATACTAGGCATGAAAACAACTCGAGATAGCAGCTGACCCGCAGAAGGAAAGCAAGAGAAAGCAACCAGAGGACGACATGAGGAGAGGAAGAAAGATGAACAAACAAAGGATCATAGAGATAGCGGTCAAGCTCATTAAATCATTCCAATATCCTACCATAGTAGTAGCCTTCTCTGAAGTTAATAGAGTGAACCAATGAAGATAATATCATGGAAGATAAGGGGATGCAATCATCCCATGATAATAAAAACAATGGAAAATAAGTTAGAAAAGGAGAAACTGACTATGCTTTTTCTTCGAAAGACAAAGTGAATTTGAAACTCTTAACAAGTTAGGACAGTGGATTTGGAAAGGATGTAAGATCATGGTGGTATATGCTACGGGGATGGCAGGAGGGATAGCGATCATGTGGCACCCTAATTCAATAAGCCTAACTGATTGTAGGGCGAACCGCTTCTCCCTATCAATGAACTTCATGATTCTGGAATCAGGAAAAAGAAGAACTCTAACAAACATTTATGGTCTGAGTGCTTTCCCCCATAAACCCACATTTCTAGAGTTCTTGAGCTAGATAAAAGGTCAATCGGGGATAGCTCATGGATTACGGGTGGGAATTTCAATTTGATAACATCCATGGGAGAAAAGAAGTGGGGGAGGAGTATGGATATATTCCAGGAAGGTTTTAGAGAATTCATGGAACAAGGTCAACTTGCTGACATGGAGATAGGAAATGGGTGGTTCACATGGAACAACTAACGAGGTGGGAGCATCACGCGGCCTCTAGAATAGACAAATTTTTAGTTTAAGAGGACATCACCAGAGAAGCAGGAGAAATGTCGGTTAGTGTCCTCTCGGCACCTGGATCGACTTGCTGGTCGATATGCCTCCAGTGGGATTGGTCTTACCACCCAATCAGAAAACCAACCAGGTTTAAACATTTTAGGCTCAAATATAAATATTTGTATGCCTTGGTTTGGAAGTGGTGGTAGGAGCTGGTCCCCCCCATAGGGACTGGGATGTAACAATTTCATCGAAAATTGAAGGCTCTTAAAGCTAGGATCCACATGTGGAAGAAAGAAGACTTTGGAAACATATTCCAAGACAAAAAAAGCCTGATAGAAATACTAGAAGAAATTCAAAGGAAAGGCATGGAGGAAGGGTATCAGGAAGACCTTAGGTAAAAGGAGAAAGAACTACTCACCCAGCTAGTGGCAAGGGAACTTTAGGAAAAAAAAAATTGGAAACAGAAGTTAGGAAACCAATGGTTCCAGGATGTAGAGTGTAATACCAAATTCTTTCACAATACGGTGATTCAAATAGACATCGGTCAAATATTCATAAATTAAGGAAGACTAATGGGGGACAAGAAGAAACTAGAGGGGAAGTGTTAGAATTTGAATTCCATTTAGATCTTCAAGCAAATAGTTCTAATAATGTTTGCAGCAAATGGAGAATGAAGATACAAACTGAACAAAACAAACAACATAGGAAACATACAAGTATTGCTCAGGAATTTACAGTATCATTCACAATCATATAATCCGGTGTTACAATAGTTTACATAGGAAAAGAATTCGAATCAATTAGGGATGGATTCGAATCTATCCTCTGGATGTGACTGTATCTAAGTGACAATCTAACTCATGGTGACTCAATCAATATCAGAGTCTAATAAATCAACTCCTAGATGTCCAACAACTCAATCAATTAGTGACAACTAGTTAACTTAGTGCAATTGAGTGTGGTAGGTGAGAAAAGGCGCCTACTCCACACGCAGCCATGCATTAGCCATGCAAAGCTTGCTCTAGCTAACTGATTGTGAACTAACTAAAAGTAACTGGGGAATAACTAAGACTAACTAGTACTAACTCCAACTAACTGAAGTAGGTTGGTGCCAGGACTCCCAGTGGCTCCTAAAATGTAGGCATTAGTTTAGGAGGCACCCAAACTGATGCATGGAAATGCAGTAAGTGGAAGTTAACCTCTAGCAGTGTTCCCCACACTCCAGTGACTGGTACATGTGGCCCCATTAGGCCAAGTGGACCCAATTGTACTAGTGGACCCAAATAATTAATTAAGGTTCCTAAGTTAGGCTAATTAATCTAATTGACATTTGACCAAGGCAAGATTAATAATCCTAACACCTCCCTTGATTCCTAACTTGGCCAACTGTGGGCCTTGGTAACAAGACTATGGGTCACTCAAATACAATCTAAAATATAGTAAAAAATGTTACTTAATACAACCGAGGAAACAGGGGAAAACCTCATGGGAAACCCCCCCCCCTCAAAATAAGCAGGAAATAGCAAATTGCAAGCTGTCTTTAGAATAAAGAATATTGCTCCGTAGAAAAATAACTTGAGCACAAAAAACTGCTGCAATTTTGTAGCTCTATGCAGTAGCATGGTCCATCAGTGGACCTCTCAATGTACTTCTGAACTGATTACTTCGTTTGTCTCTTTTGGATGGTGAAGGTAGGGAATGATCAAGTTTCTACTTCTGTGAGCCATGTAGTTGATCATTCGCCATCATCAAGTAGCACTGACCTGGAACTTTGCTGCACCATATTGTAGAGAGAGAATCTATGAGAGATAGTTTAGTATGCTCGTTCTGATACTGGGAACTTGTTCTTCTTTTGTCTTCTGGATCTCTGACACCACTTCTAGCTGCATCAAGAAGCTTTTGAGCCCATCTGGGTTTAGGATTCTGATTAGGAATATGTATTGGATCTGGATCTAGAATCTCTTGAGATTCAGTCTCAATAACATGATAATGCTGATTGTGATATTCTTCATATGAATCTGAAACCTGTAGCACATCATCATCATAAAAAATAGGTGGAGAAATAGTTATACCTTCCTGTGTTGCTGGAGGAGTATCATGCAACTGATCTTCTTTGAACTAGACACTTATTTCAATGAAGCATATTCTGGTTGCAACCTCCATTAGTTTGTAAGATTTTGCATCCTTTGCATATCCCAGCAGAATGCATTCACTACTTTGAGCTTGGAAGGCCTTCCTCTTGTCAAGTGGTATTCTGGCCCAATCTTTGGAACCAAAAACTCTCAGATGAGAGACATTGGGCTTATACCCATGCAGTGCTTCAAATGGAGTGAGCCCAACCACTAAATTGTGGGGCAACCTATTATGCAAATACGAAGCACAGTTTACTTCTTCAGCCCAAAGAGAAGGAGGTAGATGTTTGGCATGGAGAAGGCATGTTGCCATCTCTTTCAGTGATTTGTTCTTCTTCTCAGCCACACCATTCTATTGTGGTGTGTATGGAACTAAGTGTTCCATTCGAAGCCCCTCTGATTCACAGAAACTCTGGAAATCTCCTTTGATGTACTCTCCTCCTTTATAAGATCTTATTGACTTGATCTTCTTATTGAAACTATTCTCAACCATATCCTTAAAAACTTTAAAAGTCTAAAAAACTTCTGAATTTTGTTTCATGAAGTAGATCCAACAATACCTAGAACAATCATCAATAAAGGTGAGGAAGTACCTGCAATCATTAATGGAGTTTGTAGGCATAGGTCCCACTCCATCACTGTGTATCAAATCAAGTGTAGAGGCAACTCTATGTGCCTTCCCAACACCATACTTCTTTTCTGGATGCTTACCTACCAAGCAACCATCACATACTCCATCGAAAGTTTGGATGGAGGGAAAACCTTCACCATTTTATCATTGTGGAGTAGCTTCAGATATTTGAAATTGAGATGGACAAATCTCTCATGCCAAATCTTGTTGGTGTTGTTAGCATGAGACAATAAAGTTGTAGGAGGAGAAACAGGTAAGAAATGTGAGAACTCATAAGATTTTGTAGAGTGATTTGCAATGCCTTTCGCTACAAGCTATCTAGTGGCTTTTTCTGTAATCTCAGCTGTCTCTGAATCGAATGTAACTCTCTTGGGAGAGCCTGTATGAGTCATCTAATAAACAGATAACAGGTTGGCAACAAGGGAGGGCACATATAACACATTAATGAACTCACCATGCTTCGCTCTGACTGAGCCCCTTCCTTATGGTGGAATCTCGGAATCATCTCCCATGTGAATGCTAGGCCCCTTTCATAGTGAGAGGGTAGAGAAGGATTCTTTGGAAGCGACCATGTGATTGGAAGCTCTAGAATCTATTATGTATGTTGAGGATGGAGAGATAGTTGCTTTCAAAGCATGACACCTTTAAGTATCTTCTATCTGTGGTTCTTCATCAGGCTTCTTTGCTCTTGGGGAAGCAATGTTATGCTGCTTGAGAAGAGCTGTCATTTCATCAAGTTCCTTCCTCATACAATGATCTTCAAGATGGTACCCCTTTTCACAATAGGGACATAACTTCTTTTCAAACTTCTACTTCTTAGAGCCGGAGGCCCCTTCGGAAGTTTGTTGGTTCTGTTTAGGCTTCAAATCAGTTGTTTTTGGCTCCTTCTTCTTTGATTTCCCCTTTGCTTGTGCTTTGGAAGAGTCAGAAACTAGGAGAGCTTGATCTTTGGATGTCTTGATGACTCCCATTCGAATCAACTTGTCTTGATCCTTGATTAAGGACTCGGAAAAAGAATCTAATGAAGGAAGTTTCTAATCAGGAAAGATTTCCTGCTTGGAATGAAATATGGAAACAAATACATAATACTCAGGGCCTAGTTTGTTGAGTATGGAAAGAACATTCAGCTTGTCTTTCCGTTCTATTCCGCACTGTTTGCATTGAAGTGCAAGAGACTTGAATTTAGTAAAGAATTGCTCAATAGTCTCGAAAATGCTGGGATGTAAAGATACCAACTCATTCTCTAGAATGTGTCCCTGAGGATCATCTTGTTTATTAAACAAGTTATCAGGATTCTCCCAGACTTATCTGGGAGTACTCAAGCCTTCTAGGTGGAAGAGGATATCTCTGGATATATAAGTACATCATAAGTACCTGAATGCTTCATAAAAACGGTTTAGAAACGTGTTCCTTTCAACTGGTTGATGAGGCTCAGGATCCCATCCATGTATGATCCTGTGATAGCCATGCTTGCACAAGGCCAGGTGCATATCAATCCTCCAATGAAGATAATTGGAAGTTGTGAGGATCCGTGGTTCAAGAGTTTGAGAACTCATAATTGCTCTGGCTGAAAGACTGCAATACTTCACACAAGCTACATAGCACCTGTTAATTGTTACTGCAAAAAACACTAAAACATTTGAACTGTTAGAATCATTCTTTTCCATCACGCCCTCTCCGCTACTCTGAATAATTATAGATCTAGCAAATGATCATAAGGGACTTCTGTGGAAACCCAACTGCTTCTGATGTTTGATGGGGAGAAACAAGCATGAAACCTGCCTGAGAAGGCTCTTATACCATGTTAGAATTTGAATGCCGTTTAGATCTTCAAGTAGATAGTTCTAATAATGTTTGCAACAAATGGGGAATGAAGATACAAACTGAACAAAACAAACCACATAGAAAAAAGACAAGTATTGCTCAGGAATTTACAGTATCATTCACAATAATAAAATTCGGTGTTACAATAGTTTACATAGGAAAATGATTCGAATCAATTAGGGATGGCTTAGAATCTATCCATTGGATGTGACTATATCTAACTGGCAATCTAACTCATGGCGACTCAATCAATATCAGAGTCCAATAAATAAACTCCTAGATGTCCAACAACTAGTTAACTCGGTGCAACTGAGTGTGGTAGGTGAGCAAACACGCCTACTCCACATGTAGCCATGCAAAGCTTGCGCTAGGTAACTGATTGTGAACTAACTGAAAGTAACTAGGGGCTAACTAAGATTGACTAGTACTAACTCCAACTAGCTGAAGTAGGTTGGTGCCAGGAGTCCCAATGGCTCCTACAATGTAGGGATTGGTCTAGGAGGCACCCAAACTGATGTGCACACATGCAGTAAGTGGCAGTTAACCTATAGCAATGTTCCCCACAGTCCAATGACTGGTACATGTGGCCCCATTAGGCCAAGTGGAACCAATCGTACTAGTGGACCCAAATAATTAATTAAGGTTCCTAGGTTAGGCTAATTAATCTAATAGACATTTGACCAAGGGAGGATTAATAATCCTAACAGGAAGTAGAGGAAGAGTTGGTCCAACACTTCAGAAACTTCAATACTGAGGACCAAGCTAACTTGCAGTAGGATATTGAGAAAATCACCTGGCACATCCTGAGGGTGGTCACTCAGGAACACAATGTAATGCTGACAAAGCCCATAGATCTTTAGGAGGTTGAGGAGGAAACGAACCAAATGTCTCTTTGGAAATCGCTAGGCCTTGATGGCTTCATGAAAAACTTCTTCCACTATTTATGGGATCTAATAAAATATGAAGTGTGGGAAATAGTGGAAGAATCTCCTCAAGCTCAGGGAGTCCTGAAGGCCTTTAATGCGACATTCTTGGCCCTCATACTTAAGTCAGAGGGAGCAGACACACCGGACAATTTTAGACCTATAGCCTTCTGCAATGTCATATACAAAATAATTTCAAAAGTGATAGCCAACTGATTAAAACTGATTCTCCCCATCATGATTGGCATGGAGAAATTAGGTTTTGTTGAAGGAAGACAAATATTGGATGGCATCATCCTAGTTCAGGAATCCATTCATTCCCTAAAAATCACAAAAAATATAGGTATGATGGTGAAATTGGATATAGCTAAAGCTTATCACAAGCTAAGTTGGAAGTACATGAGAGGCATTTTGGGAGCCTTTGGTTTGGATCATAGTGGATAGATTGGATCATGAATATGGTTACATCTACTTTATACTCTATCACGTTGAATGGCTTGCCTACTTGAACTATGAACCCGACCCGATGCATTTGAAAATGGGATTTCCTCTCTCCTTTCCTATTCATTACCATGGTAGAAGTGCTCAGCAGGATATTTCAAGTTCAAACATCCAGAAGGGAAATCAGGGGATTAAATCTCCAAGGGGAATTGATAAACAAACACACAAACAATTTGTGGATGACACTATGTTAATGGGGCACCCTTCAGTCCAAGAATCCAAGGCTTTCAAAAGATATTTAACATTGTTTTCCAAGGCCTCGGGGACTGAGGTAAACCTAGAAAAATATCAGGTTTTCTTCTTCAATACCCCGAAGGTTACTCAAAGGAATATAATTCAGATCTGGGGATTTTCGATGGGCTCCTTCCTGTCAAAATACCTAGGAGCTCCTTTTCCAGAGGGGACTATCAGGAAGGTCTCGTGGTAGGATATGGTTGATATAATGAGGAGGAAGCTCACAGGATGGACATTAATACCTTTAAACCTCCCGAGCAAACTAGTCTTAGCCAAGGCAATCTTGTGGGCAATGTCGATCTATCTTTTCTCGGTTTTGACTACACCGAAGGCGGTCATCAAGGAAATTCGCAACCTTCAGTGGGATTTTCTATGGGGGCCAAGGAAGAGAAAGATAAGATTGTCCTGGTAGGATGGGATAAAATTTGTCGGCCAAAGGACATGGGGGTTTGGGCATCAGGGACCCATAGGTTGTAAGTGGAGTCCTTAGCGCAAAAATATGGTGGAGGTGGTGTAGTCAAACTACTGATCCCTTTGCCAAATCGTGTCATGTGAATTATGCCCAAGAAAAACCAGTTTGTCACCTAGTTCGATTCAATTAAGAGAAATTAGGATTGCACATATGGATGAATGCCAAAATTAATAAAAAGTTGGTGCAAGGCCACAGCTTTTGGGAAATCAGAGATGGTTAGGTTGCGAAGTTCTGGAATGACTCATGGAACTAGTTTCCAAAAATTGGGGACCACCTCGGGTGACACGTATAAGGGAAAGATAAATAAGAGAAGGAAAAACAAAAGTTAGGCAGTTTTGGGCATAAACGAATACCACCAGGGACTATAGGAAATGGTAGGAGTAGGAATGGTGGGAACAAATAACAAATACCAAAGAGACACAAGACCTCAAGGATATGCTCAATTTAGCGATGTGTCCGAAGGTAGGAAGGTACGGACAAGCTCAGATGGGGATACCTGCCGAAGGGACTATTAACCAGCAAGGAGACTCGCAACATCAAGACCATAGGTAGGGAAAAGTGGGAGGAAATAAGGAGAAAAGTTTTGATCATGAATCAGTGGCCAAAAGCAACCACTTTAAATTGGATGGTTTTTGAAAGAAGAATTATGATTGGGGGTAATCTCAAGAAGAGGGGTCTAAAAGGCCCTACACAATGCCCCCTTTTCCTCCACGAAGAGGAGAGGATGAATCACCTCCTTGATGAGTGTCCCTTCTCCTCCTCCCTCTGGGATCAAAGAGGCGACCATATTCCACAGAAGTAACAAAGCCACGAGACAACCAAATCAAACCCTCAGAGAGTGGAATATGAAAGCTTTCAAAAACTTGTTTGTTGGAATGATATCGATGTTATCATTCATGATATGGATGTTATTCATGATATGGAATGTTATCATGGGTTTTATGGAAGGAGAGGAACAGTTGAATCTTCCATGATAGGAGATCCACCGAGGAGGAAGTATGGAATCGACTATCCCACAACATCCAGGAGATGGTTCGAAATAAGCAGTGGGGGGAAAGTGACAAGGAATTATTGAAGGCAGAATCCCATATAGCTGAAGGATGGGGGGTCGGTAGGAATGCCTTAGATGGGTTTCAAAAGAAAACTCTAGTTTGCCAACCTTTCCTCCCAAACTCTTGGTCTCCACCACTGATAGGATCTTATAAGCTAAACTTTGACGGTGCATCATAGGAAATAATAGTTGAACAAGATACAGCGGTGTTTGCAGGGATACCACAGGGGATATCCTGAAAGTATATCATCGATCAATTGGTTTCAAAACAAACAACTCATCTGAGCTTAAAGACCTTCTACAAGGCCTCAGGATGGTTTCCAGAGTGGGATGGTTGTCGGTGACAATTGAAGGAGACTCCCACGTCATCATCCAGATGGCTAGGAAATTATCCATGGGTAAGAAAGTTGAAAAAGTTAGAACCAGCTAGAGATTGATGAGCATGATGGAAACACTAGGCATTCTTCTTGCCATGACCCAAGCTATGCAATTCTACCATGTTAGGATGGAAGCTAACAAGGTCGTCGACCTTATGGCCATTGTGGGGGTGGGAGGAGGAGAAGACCTCAAAGAAGGACACCTGCAAAACTTCAAAGGAGAACATTGGGTGGACCAATTTCGATACCTGGAGAACATGGATTATGTGGCGATGAGACAGGTAGAAGGAACTAAACATGTGACGCATGGCCACATCATTTGGAAACAAGGGAACATGACAGATGTTTCATGCAACTCACAACAACCACAGAGAATGGACGGGGAAACGATTGTCCACTTCCACATAAGATATGAAAGTGTACTTTGATAAGCGATCTGAGAGATTTAGGGAGGATATGATCCAGTCCCCACATAAGGAAATTAGGATTTCAATCATGAAGAATACCAGGAATAGTTTTACAGAAACTAGCCGAAGGAAGAACAGGTCATGAGGAGTAATGAGCCACCCGACTATAGTAATTATGGTATCTCTTGCTACAATTCTGAGCAACAGACGAGGCTTTGCAATCTGAATTCTTTGCAGCTCCATCAAGGAAGATTCCTTTAATCCCAAAGAGTGTTCATTGTTTGCTAGTAGTTATAGGTCTGTTTTTCCAACTCTATCAAGGTAGCATCTTTTGAATTCAAAGATTGCATTGAGGAAGCCAGTAATCATACAAGGGGAGTAGGAGGGAGAATAACCCGTGCTTAATCCTAGGTCAGGACTGTGGCTAATTTTTTTTGAGACTGCATTCCTATTGTGGTCAGCGATGATATTAATGCAATTGAGAAGGAACTATGGGAAGAGGTTCAGGAAATTCCCATGGAGGAGATCCGAGAGGAAGTCAAAGAGTGGGTGATGGACCTAGGTACCACCGCAGGGAGGGCCTCTTCCTACAAGAGGATGATGATGGTTTATTGGGTCAAGAAAAACCTTATGGCCCATGTGGCCATGGAGGGAAAAATAAAAAGTCAAGGGGACCAAGAGCCGGTGCAGGTCTGGAAGGAGCACCACAGGGATTGCTGCCTGATGCATCGAAAGGTGCACTTAATTACCAATAAGCTAGGTATGAAATTCTATACACCCCCTCCTCAGTCAAGCAATGCTAGTGATACCAATCGGAGCCAAGGCATGAAGTTGGAGAAGGACTCGAAAGCAGAAGAATTGAAAGACACAGAGATGGGAAACCATGTTGAAGGCTTCATTGATGGCGTCGATATCTACGGACAATATCCTATTTGAAACTGGTGTTGATAGAGTACTTCATTTTGACTATTTTCATTATGAGCGATATGTAACCTTCTTCTGTTATTAATATAGTCCTTTTTATTTACGAAAAAAAACAATATTGCACATATTTTTTAATGATTTGTTGCTCATTAATAGAGTTTTACAATTTCAAACTGTGAAAAATATTTGCGATTTAAAATACACATCATCATCACTGGTACAATTTAATGCTTCACCTTTATTGTTTAATAAAAAATTCATAATATGTTTTAATTATTTTTTTGTTTATTAATATAAATTTAATTTTAGGAATAAGACTTGTTGTCGCCTTTCACACACCTGGGGGGGACGTGGCATAAATATTAAAGCCACTCAGTGTGTCCTTGGAGGCAAGTCTCGAGTCAAGGCTGTCACCTTGTTCTTGACTACTCCATTTAGGCCAAATCCTAACAAAGCCAAGGGGGGTAGACCCTATTTAGTTGCTAAGCCTATTAAAGCTTAGTGTATATGATGGCGATTTAGTTGTTTAGGTGTTTTTAAAATAATTAAACAATTGAACAAGATATTCACAGCAAAAATATTTAAATCACAACAATATAAAGATAAATGTATGATATATTAAAGCACATAGAAGCATATGATTGTAAAATGTAAAGAATCGGTGCCCAAATGGAGTCCACAGATAAAATATGTTGTTGTATTTGTTGGAAAAAAAAGTGTTGCAAGTGCTCTTGGTCAATTTTAAATCTATATGGAGATGAGTTGATTAACTTATGGGGAAGGGAACTCCATATATACCCTAAGGTACGAGGAGTATGTCCAAAACCCTTATCCGATGTGGTTCCCCGCAAGGAATATGTGGGTTGGTTGGAGTCTCGGAGACATGTTCAACACTACACCAACAAGGGTGTAGCCTAACGGTGTCTTGAGGTCACTACCCAGTTGTTCCCGCTTCCTTTTGTGTATTTTGCCACCGCAACGGATTAAATCGAGGCGTTGCATTTTCGCCTGGGGATGTTAATTGAAATGTGAGAACTAATTAAGCTAGTCACCCACATTGCTTTTGATGCATCCAATTTTTCGGACGAACCACAACGATGCAGAGCATACACAATGGAGTCTAAAGAATTTTAAAGATTTTATGATTGGTTTTGTTTGTTAAAAGAGAAAAAGTGACCTCCAAGAATCTCTTTCGGTTCAAGTGAACCTCAATTGGGAAAGCACGGATGGGTATATTTTATTGTATTTTAAAGTCAAATTAAACTTAAAATGCAAAAAGACACAACATTTTATCTAATTAGTCCTACCATACATCTCTTTCCCCTTTCGGGTGACATGGGAAGTCGTGGGGTAAGTAGTAGTGTTACTTTTGAATATGGAATGATCTATCAGTTTTGCAATATTAAACAAAGCATACTATCCTGCAAATGAATAAAGAAAACTAAACTAAAGCAAAAATAAAATAAAAAGAAAAAAACGCAAAAAAAGGACACCGACACGGATCCCCTTGGGGGGATGGGGAGTGGGATCGAAAGAGCCTACTTGAGATGTATTTTATTATTGCGCTTACAATCTCATTAGAAATTCTCTTTGTTCCTTGTTATCTGGGATCCAAAGGCTTACAACAGGTAAAAAATTAACAGATATTGGAAAGTAGAGCTTCGGGAAGCCCTGAATGGCCTAACTCTCCCAAAATCGGGCAGCACCTCCCTCTCTTTTTTGATGGACCTGCACAAAACCAGCAAGTTAATAAACCGAAAGGATGCTCAAAAACACTTTAAGAGTGACTTTGAACATCTAAAAAAATTCTAACTTAAAAAGAGATAAAAAAAATGCAAAGAAATGACCAAGGGAAGCTAACTTTCCTTGGGATCTTGGCTTGCCTTTTGGGCAGCCAATATGATGTGCACTTAAATGCAAGATTCAACTTTAAAATTTAGGCAAAATACTTTCAAATGACAATTTAATAATATGCTTCAAATTTGCTTGCAAAGGAAAGTAGATTTAGCTAGATCTATTCAACAAAAGATGAATCCTTTATACGAAACTTCCAGATCTAGACTATGAGCTTTTAGAAGATAGATCTATGACAAATTTCACTCTAAGAATACATATCTAAAAATCAAAAGCTATGAACCAAGTAACCAATTAGATTTTAAATTTTAAAAGGAGATAGAGCAGAGGACAAGCTTGTAGCTGTGAAGACCAACCAAAGAGCTTCTGGTGGAAGCAGTTGGACTATGCTGAGTGAAAATGTGAAGATTATAAGGAACAAACTTGTTCAAAACCTTCTCCATGGTAACATGTAACTAGCAAACATAAAACTTGCAAAGAGATTTGTGAGATCAAATGATATACATATAAAATACTATAGCAACATGATAATAAACTTATTGAAAATGCCATATATTGATCTTTACATACATATGAACAATAGAATCTATAAATAAACTTATTTAAAAGCTCTTTCCTTTCGATTGGGAGCAACCCTGACAAGGTTAGATTCACAAATCAAGCAAGGAAAAAAACACCAGATACAGATTACCTCAAACATAAGCAACAATATTCATCCAACCGAATGTCTTACACCATCTGGCCTCCAAAGCTTTTCTTTATTCACAATGAAAAATATAACAACAATATTACAATGGCAAGCCTTCCGAAGCAAATGTAACTAGATTCAACAGAGAGGATCATGATTTATTTATAACAAGAGCAAGTCCCTTGGGGGCTACCAACACTAAAGATAAACCCGTAGTGTATCTGAGTGAATCTAAGTTAAACTTAATCAATCTGAAAAGGAAATGCCACCTCTCACACACCTAACTCCTCAAACCAATCATTAACTGCCAACACACACCAACCACTCGCCAACTTTGGCATTGGCGTCTCCTTCTCCCCTCGCGCGAGTTCATGAGATTGGTAAGGTTGACGTCACTTGCACCAATAACATTTGCTAACTCATAAAATTTAAACCAAAGTTTTAATTCTAAGCTTCGATGCTGAGGAGGGGTTCACCCCCTTCCTCCTATCACTAGCCTCCACACTTTGTTAGCATGGAAAAACAGTCCATGACATTACTCCTTTATAACATATGTGATCTCAAATCATAATCGCTACCATCCTCTTTGGTGTTTAGACATGATATAAGTCACAAACCAAAATTTAAAACATTCTAAACTTACCACATGAAGGGGGTCCACCCCACTCTCCAAACACTAACTTGTTTGGTGTTTAGCATGAATCTCTTATATAGTTGACATCACCATCCATTAAAACCAACCACTCAAAGTTTTAAACCAAAGTTTAAGATGCTTTACCTCACATGGAGAGGGTCATATTTTTTAGGGGACCCATGCCATGTTACCCCATCGCCTTAATATTTTAATGCTTCACTTTTCAAACCTTCGACTTTAATGCCAAAATGTCGTAATTTAGCATTAAAATGCCATTTTGATGCACTTTTAACTAAATAACACTCCACGGGGTGTTCCAGTCGCCCAAATGATATGAAAAGTGGTCCCTGGGTTAAGGAGGATGCTCTGAGTGTGAAAATGAGCATCCCCATGCCAAAAACGGACTTTGCATCTGACTTTTATTACATTTGATTTTTTTTAATTAAACCATTAAAAAATAGCCTAATTTTGCGGAAAAATAATATTCTCTTACAAAAGGACAAAACTCTAAGGGGGCTATCACATGTCCATACGACTCAATTTGAATGCCTAGCATGTTGAAAAAATGACACGAAGTATCTAATAACCTCATAAGGTCGAAACACTAAGACGACTACCCCAACTTTGGAGGTGTGAGTGAAAAACTCAGAAATTATAAGTCGTTTGTTCAACAACCAATAATAACCAAGGAAGAAAACACTCTGGGCTAGTCGGATTGATGCTTAAGTCTGGGAAGCCGAGCCTTTTATAAAAATTTATCGTGCTTGAACATTTTTACAATTTCCCTAAGGGGGTATGAACATGTGGTACAAAAAATTTGAAAAAAAATTCCCAGAAGAAGCTTGAATGACTTATGAACTTTGAAGAAAGAACAACGATGCTTGTTCGTCTCTTTCGGCTCACTCGATACCACCAACTAAGTACAACTTAGTAGGTAACAAGACTCAAACTTATGAAAGCGCTACTAAAACCAATATATTTTTAAATTAACATTCAATGGACACACCATAGAGTTACTTGATTTGAAAATTATCTTTTGGTTTACCCACTTGCACAAATGAAGTTTTCTAAAACATATTAGTGCAACCATCCATACCTAGTAATATCAACATGAACATGATATGAAAATACATAATATAAAAAATGCATAATTGACAATTCAAATTAAACAACATCAACATGAACATCATAAGGAAAGGCCTAATATATGAAAACACATAATTTATAAATCAAACAACATGAACATGAACATTATATGAAAATGAATAACATATACATATAAAAAATCAATATAGATGTTGACTCATATCTCAACAATCAAATACACTAGCTAGGTCCACTGCCAGAGCTAGACTCATTAGCTCCATGTACACCATAAGAGGTAGATGGTACAACATTACCTGTGTCATGTGACAACAAATTGAATAAAAATTGATGTAAATCCTATAAATATCTTGGTACATCAATGGATGGTGGCATTAATGGATTAGTGGATGGTAGTGGGGATGCTAGAGGAGGGGATGTCAATGGATCTGTGGATGGGGTGTCACTAGATGGTGGTGGGCCTATTGGAGAAGAGGATGGAAGTGATGGGTCTAATGGATTAGTGTATGGGGCATCGGTAGATGGTGGTAGGCATTCTATAGGATGGGATGTCAGTGGTGGGATAAATGGATCAGTGGATGCTTGTGGGTTTGTAGGAGGAGGGAATGATAGTGGTGGGACTAATGGATCGATGGTTGGGGCATCAGTGGATGGTGGTGGTGGGATTAATGGATCGATGGATAGGGAATTCATTGATGGTGGTGGAGATGATAGATGAGGGGATGGCGGTGTTGGAGATGCTAGAGAAGGGGATGGTGGTGGAAAATAAGAAGTAGATGCATGTGTGACACTAGATGATCCAATAACCGTTGGATTGGTGGATGGAGGAGGTGGGGGAGAATCATCACTAGAAGATGGATATGGAATACCCCTCATCTCATCAATGAGCCTAACAAAACCAATAATATGCCACATCAATATCTTCGTATCACAGGAAAGGATGGACCACATGAGAGAGAGCTTAGGATCTCGTGCAATCTCTTGAGTTTGTACAAGCTCCACCCCATGTCTAGCCATAAAATTTCTACAATTAACAACCAACTCATATGCCTCAACCATATCCACATCATGCAATGGTGGCTCATCCTCGATAAACATGCCAATATCTGCAAAATAATGGACAAGTACAATAATTAGACAATTTAAACAAAACATTATAATTAATTACATGTGCATTAAATAATAAAAAATGCATGGCACCATATTAATCAAAATATAATGATCGTATGAGACAAAAATTATGGCAACACAATTCTCCTTATAATAAATATAATGATCATATTACCTCTCATATCTACCGACTCATATGGAGTAAATGTGATGTTCACACACCCTCCCTAGTCTATCCCTTCATATGGATACTATACACAATTAGCCACTAACTATCGGCCTTGGTTGCATAAATTTCCAAAACCTATGCACAAGGTTCCCTACACATGATCTTGGGATGTCATCCCTTAGGAAACCCCTCCCCCTAGAAGCACATACACACATCAATCATAGGTCTATATGGCATATCAAATGTAGTCCCAAACGTGGGCCAAGTCATTGGAAACATCTAAAAAAATAGAGTAAATGACTCTAATGAAAAGGGGAAAAAATGGCTCCCATGCAATTGGATATGACAATGGTCTAAAGCAATAAAAATTTGTCGTTGAAAAATAGTAGCCTACTTGATCAACCTGGGTGTTAGCAGTAAACTCTATACATGATATAGCATAGTGCAACTATTGTGTTGTGTATCAATGAGATGATGGGTTATCATAGTAACAAACAAACTCAATCACTTGGCGTCCTTTGACCAAAATGCATGTAGTCTCAAATGGGACCCACTCACCTAGAACTCACTGGGCTGAGTAATATCATCACTAATGAATCATTGAACATACATCAATTATGTCTTAGTTGCAACACTAAGTGGTAGATCGAGAAAATGGGGAATTCCTCCCTCATGACATATGAAACTGTGATGAAGTATATATCCTCCTCTATGGGCCTCCTTTCCTTGGTTTCCATTTAATGACTTCAAAAATTCTCAAACATTGATGCGTTGACTTTATTATTGATCAAACCTCATTAATATATGCAAATCACAAAATTTATCAAAATCATTTTAAGATCAAACATATGTAACATTTCAACTTGAATAAGTAAATCATATCTAATATAATAAGCATGAGTGATAAAATTTTCATTTATCATAGAAAAGCATGAAAGTTTCTAGTGAAGATCTTGGATTAGGGGCAAAAAATGTATCAAATGGAGATGTAGAAGGGGCCATTGAATAAACACATTGTAGGCACATCGCAAACAACTACAGACTTACTGATGTATGACTCTAAAAATGTTTTCATTAAACTCATGATCATTTAAGTCTTGATGTGTTGGTGAATCCAAATGGAATGACTGACTACTTGTGTATTGCATCACTGGCCTTGAATATAGTCTTCCATTCATCTCATTTTATGAAAAAATGGTGATATCCACTATTCAAATACATCTATGAAAAGTATTTGGTGCCACTCAAATTGTCCATTAAGTTATCATACTTGGAAACAAAATCATATGCCTAATTGTGATTGTATTTATTACTCTAGAGCTGATTCACCTCCTTCAAGATCCATATTTCTTCGACGTGGTAAACATTGGATATACACATGGGCTCATCCTCTCTTTGATAAACATTTTTTTATGATAAATCATTTACCTTCTAATTCAAATATCTGTTCTCCATGGGACTGAAGTTGTGTGCAACTTCATTCAATAAACTCACTCCTAGAGTCAAAATGATATGGTGGGCTATTTTTCTCATTAACAACAATCCATCTGATAAGTCCTCTTACGTTATTTCTTAAAATGTTTTCAACAATCTTCTAACTTCAACAAGAACCTCCAAGTTTGCATGACTTCCTTCAATAACAATGCATAACATTCTTTCGGTTTCTTTACTGTTTTCAAAAGGTTATCCGCTGGAAAAATTAGCACTTCAATTAGGCCTTCATCCTTCATGGAAAACAATTAAAATCTCTTCCCATCCTTTGAGAACGTGTAATTTTTTGTTCTCTTGTGTGAATTGAATTTTCCTCATACTAGCATGTTCCCAACAACAAGTTGCAAGTGTCCATGGAATAATGCCACATAGGACCCCATCTTGGTACTCTCCTGTATGAAACACCACCCTGCACTACATTATCGCCATAAATTCATAATATTGTTTGAACTATAACAATCTACATGGTTAGTGTCATGTACCCAGTATCCTATATACACTATTGAGGCCATGGGGTACCTCGATTTTACTATAAAATTTATCCTTTGATACCAAAATTGAATTCTTTGATTGGTTGTAGCGTTTCAACAATGGAAAACAAAGCTACAACCATTTTAAATACTCAAATTCTACGTCAACACATACAACTCTATCATATTTTCTTCCATCATTATGCAATTTAATTCCATGAACACCAAACAAAGACATCTAACAATACTACCATACTGAATAGAACATAACATAAATGACATTTCATAACACATTCATAATACTTATCTTTTGAGAGAGTAATCCTCCAATTGGATGCAAATGAAGGAGGCTTGTTGTGGACTTAGGAACTATGTCACACTTAAAATATTTCTATGATAGAGGCCACCCCTAAGATGAGGATATCATTCCACAAGGGTGAACCTCCTAAAAGTTTATACTCAACCCACAACCCAAAAAACTATCTATTGTCGAAACCTCGTCTGCAACTATCCCAATCAGTCAACACTCTTCCACTTTATCCTACCCAACACCAAGAATCCCTCCCTTTCTCTACAAGCAGTCCTATAGGTTATTCCAATTCCCTTCTAGTGCTCCAACAGAGGCCGACCAAGGAATCTCGCTACTGGAACTATAGGAATTCTTAGTTGTGGGCCATATTTCCTTTCACAATGACACAATAATCATAAGCACCAATTTCCCATGGCAATTTGCACAAGGATACATGGAAGTACAACTAATAGCATAATAACCTCTCCCTCTTCCTCTATAATTCATACCAGTAATGATTATGCATGAATGATTGCTAAAATGAATCCCTCTAATCTCTAATTGTAGCATTATAATTGCATGTTATGGAACCTCCATGTGGCTCTCGTGAGGAGCCCATGTTTCACCCTTTAATCCCAAGCTTAGGTTAATATAAACAAGGTTATATAAGTAATGTTTTGCAATCATGGGTTTAGGGACTTTGACTAAATTCACTAATTAAGGTTTATAATCAAGACTAAGGACATAGGTTAGATAACTCGTTAAGGTGCTCTCTCATTAGCCCCTTTCAATTCTCCCACTTGTGGAATCACAACCCACCATATCTTCTTTGTCCTTCTTCATTTGCAACATTCAATATTTTTTCATATTGTCAATCAATGCACATCATTACAATATATTTGGTCCTCCTAAACCATAATGTCTAGCTTCTAGCCAATTGAACATTACATAAACATTAGATTATGGGTTTAAACAAAGGTATTACAGTTAGGAATGCTTTTAACATGTATAAATTAACTTGTGCTCCATTTCTATAATGACAACATTGTTGATGCTACCAATATTGCTATGAATAATCACTTTACAACACTTACCTCTATCCTTACACTAGATCATGAAAATGTTCATCCTTAGCCAAGATGTTCCTCAAAGACTACCATTGCTTTTTTGCTGTTATCATACTTGTTTGCATCATCAAGTTCTTGCCTTGTTTTTCTACTACTACAATTGGTGCAACTCTTTCTTGTAGGTTTCTCCATTTGCCGATGTGGTTTTGTACTCATTTTCACACCCTCTCTCCATGGAAATTCGAATGAATTGTGGACTTCTATTTTGCACGCATAACAATAAGTTTGTCACTAATATCTACCATATCCTCTTTATTTACCTTTGAAAAAACAATGGCCTCTTCCATTGCCACAATATGCACATTCCCATAATTAGTTTGGTTATTCTTCTCTAGGTTATTCCACCTTTTATGTGGAATCATAGTCTATTCCTTTGCTTTGGACACTTCTTCTTCTACCTTTTATTCCACACTAATTTATCCTCACATTATGCATTAATTGATATAGTTTTTTTATATTGAATATGACTTGTAAACTGAGTTAACCATGATTAATAAAGCATATCCCATTCACATGTCTTGACACTCGTTGTCTTCATCGTCTTTGTATCTAACTCAAATTGTTAGTTTACATAATTCTTTTTATCTAATCATGTACCCTCTACTCCTTTCTCAAGCTTTCAACTAATTTAACATCATTTATTTGTAATATGTTGGCAAAAACTTATCTTTAAGCTTCAAGACCATTTTTCTCTAACTTATAATATTTTCCTTGTCCATTTAAATTTTCTCACTCTGCACAAAATTCCACCAAATGATAGTTTGTTCCTTCATCCCCATACTTGCAAATTTTACTCCTCAAGGGTCTTCAATTTTCAAAAATCAAAAGTATCCATTTCATCTCTGCCAATATATTAATTTTATTTTCTTCAAACTTCTTACATAGAAAGAAAATTTTGATTTTTCATGACTTTTTACTCTTGAACTATTATATGACTTGTACAACACTGTACGATTGTATGGATATCCCTGCACGATTGTACATTCCATTGATATACTGCACTCCTTCAAACCTATAAGTCTTTTGGTGAATCCTCTTCCGCATATATGTTTTCTCTCCTCCATTCCAATCATTGGCCTTATTCCACAAAACTATGTCTAAACACTCTATCTTAACCTGCCTTTATACTTGAGCTAAAACCCTAATCTCTTAATGAGATGTACAATTGATATCATTATAAATCACTAATGTATTAAAATACACTTTAATGGACTCAACAACTAAATATAAGAATTTCATTGTATATCATAGTAAATCACCATGGGATCTATCTCATGATCAAATAACCTTGCAAGCAACTTGCAAAGGCACATGGCCTCACAACTAGTAGTACTTGTTTCCATATACTCTTCCTAGGTTGAGCTAAGTGGCACATAAGTTTACTTACTATTAAACCAATATATCATCGATTATCTCAAGCTAAAGCAACACCTTTAGGTGCTCTTCCTATCTGATGCACTAATTGTCTAATCTTAGTCTGTATCAATGCAACTTCACTTCACCATGTCTAAGATATCTTAGGCCATACTCCATTGTGCCCCTCAAGTATTTTAGCACATTTTTTTCTTCTACCTAATGCTCCTACATCATCTCCACCATGAATTGAATCAAGGTGTTCACTACAAAACATATATTTGTCCTACCACCCTATAATGAGTTTCTTTGAAACTGTAAGAAAAAACTCGTCTACATATAGCACCAAAGCAAGCAGAACAACCACAATAAATAAATAATAAAGTTTGGTTCTACTTCATTTTTGGTGAAGTCCATACTCTACAAGTATCCATTGATCCTATAATACCATGCTCTTAGTGGCTGCTTGAGTCCATACAAGTCCATTTTTAGCTTGCAAACATGGGACTCCTTCCTATTGATTTCAAATCCTAAAGGTTCCTCCATCCTATCACAAAAATTAAAGACATAATCACTTTAATGGAAGTGTACCTGGTGATTGGAGCAAAATTTTCCTTATATTCCACTCCCTCCTAAGAGAATCTTCTTGACACAAACCTCACTTTGTAATTCTCTATGCTTCCATCTACTGCATGCTTAATCTTGTAGAGCCACCTCTAACTCAATACAAGTTCCCCCTCTAATATTGGAATTATGTCCCATACATGATACTTCATGATGGTGGTGTACTCCACTATGCCATCCCTCCAAATTGGTTGGTCTATTGTATCCTAAAAACTGCAAGGCTTAGAATATATGACGTTGTTCATCAACACCATGTAGTTTGGAAACGTCTTTGGAGGTTTTCTCCATTAGAATGTGCTCCTAAGAGTCTCAACATGCTCTTTAGAATCTATCAATGTCTGAGTGAACCATAGATGTCTCCTAACATAATTTCTAGGAGCTAATGATTACTCCTCTATGCCTGAAGGTTGTTGACTTTAATTGGAAGTGACTGGTGACCCTGGGTCAACCTTTGTCGATGCTTCCTGCTCCTCATGCTTTATCGTTGTAATAGGACTATGAGACTTATTGGATGCAAAGAATTCCTTGAAATTTACATCCTTGGTTACAACTATCTTTCTCTTCTCTAGAGTAAATACCTTGTAGGTATTTGAAGTGTCACTACAACTAGCAAAAAAAACTTCTTGCTAGAAGGCTTCAACTTGGTCCTTTTCTCTCTGGTACATGGATATAAACTGGACAAAAAAAGAAATGTAAATCACTTGTCTTTGGATTCATGTTAGTGAATGGCTCCTCCTGTGTCTTATCCTTAAAGATATTGCAAGGGCATATGTTTTGAACGTAAACTGCCATGTTGCATGCTCCTGCCAAAGGAACATTGGAAACTCTTGATCATGTATCATGGCCTTAACAAACCATAGGATGGATCAATTATTCTACTCTAGAACCTCTTTCTATTTTGGGTTTGTAAAATAGTCAATGCCCTCTTCATTCATGTGTCCTTGCAAAAAAAAATTAACTTCTTGTAGGTATACTCCTCCCCATTGTCTCATCTCAAAACTTTGATTTTTTTCCCTGCCTGGTTTCCAACTAGAGCTTTGAACCCTTGAAACCTACTAAAGATCTCACCTTGGTCTTTAGGATGTTGATCCAAGTTTTGGCAAGATAAATCATCAATGAAGGAAACATAGTACATGCTTCTTAAGATTTATGATATTGACATTGTTCCACATAGATCCAAATGAACTAGGTCTAGAATCTCCTTAGACCTATCCTTGCTGCTTGGGAATGCAACCTCAGAATGCTTCCTAAACACTCACCCTCTATATACTATCTACAACTCATTGTTGAACTCTGTAAGATTTGTGACTATCCCCATTAAAATAGGTAGTGGACTACGATGCAGATGCTCCGTCCTCTTGTGCTACATCTCGCACAAGTTACCCATGTTATGAACTAGGGATTGAATAGGTTCACCCTATAACTTACATAAGTTACCTTCCCTAATCTCTATCACTCGTGACAATTTTGCGATAAACTCATTTGGTCTTACTAGGACTTGTTTGTTCTTGAAATCTACTACAAGTCCCGTATCTTCCATATCCAAAACTAAAAGCATTTTTTTCCCGAGACCTAGAAAAAACAATATATCATCAAACTTTAAAGAGTTACCTAACTAGAACTAGAAGGGAATGGTACCAACTATTATTATTAGATAATTGGCATTATCACCAAGCTTGACTTGAACTTCTGAGACATGATCTTTTAGACTTGAAATAACACGTGGGCCAATGTCATATGCCTAGATGCTCCACTGTCCACATATCAAACATTCCTTGGAACTGTACTAATAGAAAGGAAAGATACCATTGGGAAATCCTTCTTGAATTTCGAGGAAAATTCATTCATCCAAGTCTTAAATAAAGAATGCTACATGATTATGTTGTCACTTCCCTTTACCCTTCTTCTTAGCTATACACTATGATGCACAATGGCCATGCTTACAACTTATGAAGCACTTAATTTTACTCAAGTTCTTCTTCCCTGGTTGCGAGGTTGACTCCTCACTCGGTAACTTACCCTTGTTTGGTCCTTTACCAATAACCATCTTCATTTTGCCAAATAAGGCATGGTCACTTTCACCTCCTTGCTTGTTGGATTCCATCTGAGTCTCCTCCTTGATACACTGATCCCACAATCTTTCAAACGAGGGAAGATTCCCCCAAGCACATACACCTTGGAAATTATGTTTCCCATTGAGATCATGAGAACCCATTCCACGCCTAATTCATTATGTATTTATCTTCAACCTTCTACCCAACTACTGCAAGTTGATCACAAATTTGCATGACCTTCATCAGGTAGCTAGTAAGTGTGTATGATCTGGTCATCTCTATGGATCTAAGTCTATTATGCAATATCATATTCCTATTTAAGTTCTCACTTTGGTAAAGTCTAATTAGAGGATTAAACATCTTCTTCATCATATTCTTCTTAGATATATGAGGGAAACAATCCATTATAGCATTGATGATCATCCTTTTGGATTTCACTTCTTTCTTCTTTTCAACTACCAAATCATTTGGATTTATCAACAGAGTCACTAAAGTTGCACGATATCCACTAGATCATTGTCTTTCAATAGAAAAGTTAACCTAACTTTCCATTATAGGAAATTTGAGGAACCTTCCAACTTGTCCTTGCACCCGAAGCTAGATGATCCCATTTATGAGCTCTAACACACAAACTCCCAAAGATAATATGTAAGTAAGCATTGTCTCTGAAACCCTATAACCAATGGTATGGGTTCTCGATAGTTGATCTATTGCCATAAACTCTTCACATTCTCTTGATTAGAGAATCTCTAATACGATGCAAAAATTCCAAACCTAAGGTGATTGCTATTCTTATGTTCTCACCTAAATAATGATGGTATTTAATCACAGAAAATTAACTTCTTGACATAGAAACAATCACATAAATATTTGGGAAGTAAATTGTGCAAGCATAACCTGGAAGCACAGGTGTCTCCCGGCGTGGCTCATTCCATGACACATCATAACTCCCCTTGAATGTGAAAGGTACTTTTCAAATCCCAAGCAGTTGGAGCATTCAAAGATGTGTCCCTGGTTTTGATGTGAGGTGCAGGCTTGAAGTCACTCTGTCCCTGGTTATCTTGCGCAGGATCATGGCAATCCACGCGACGTATGAACAACTCTCATGTCAGAGGGAATTTAATGCTACCCTGGAGCAAAATTTTACCCCCAATCTTTCAGGCAGTGTAGCTGAAATCATTTGCATCCATGCATTCCCGGTGAGTGTCTACAGAGCTTGGTCTAAGCAGTTGTCCCCGAATCTCAAAACACCCTGCACTTCTCTCAAATCCTAGTGTTCAAATTCTCTAGCCCCTTCTATTTATACTAATATGTCTTGTACAATGAGAGCCACCCTACGACATGGGAGAGGGGGATGAGTGATTTCCAATGAGTGAGGTAGGACTCTCTCACCAATTGTCAATACTGAAGGTTTTGATGTGGAAATCCCTGAACTCTTTTGCCAACTTATGAATGACTGGGAATATGAACTCTTGGGCTCCCCTTCCAATATAGTTAATTGAACGGTCCTGCGCAGAAAAAACTTTTGGGTGGTGAAAAATCTTATGGCTAGGCTCATCCTTTGTTTTACAGGCATCCAGAATGACCCTCCTGCTCCTACTCTAGTTCCTCCTATTGCTCCAATTGATCCTAAGAAAGGGTTCCCTCCACCTCCAGCACACATCACTGCAACTTGGTAGGGCAAAGCGGCCACCACTATTGCCTCATAATTCAATAAGATAGAGTCGCTTCCGGTCAAGAAGGGTTCCTCCAGTTCCACCTTCAGCACTTCGGGAAACAACGACGACACCATCAACGGTTCCAAGAGTTCTGAAGCCGAAGGTGGAAAAAGTACCACTACCCAGCAGGATCCCGCTACTAAAAGTAGACCGAAGACCCTCTTGTAGATTGGCTTCAGATTTGGAGTACCCATTGAGGAGGAGCTTCCCACAAAGCGTTGATTTTCAGGTTTCTTGGGTTTTTTAATTCATGGACACTCTAGGTTTAGATTTTATAAAGTTTTGTAGCATCATAGTTCTACTTTCATGTTTAACACTGCTTGGATAGATTTTTTTTATGATATGTTTTCCCTGCCCTGGGGAGGATCTTTGTGTTGTTATAAGTTTGATTTACAAGCGTCGATTTTAAGGTTTCTTGGGTTTTTTAATTCATAGGCACTCTAGGTTTATATAAAGTTTTGTAGCATCATAGCACTACTTTCATGTTTAACACTACTTGCATATATTTCTGTATGATATGTTTCCCCTACCCTAGGGAGGATCCTTGTGTTGTTATGAGTCTAATTTCCCAACATGGGCAGGATCCTACTTTCATTCTGTTACTATCAGTCCACAAAACAACTACGATGATACATATTTTTGCTTGTACTTTTATTAAACATCAATAGATTAGACTCTGAACTTACAAAAAAAAATAGTGGAAGCATGAAATAATTACACACATACTTAGGGTATTTCTCTTTCAAATCAACTTATCATTTATCTGATCAAAGATTATAATTAGGAAACCTCCACAACTGCTTAAAACCAAAAATTGCACGATAAAAATATAATTCCAACTTGAGGTGTATGACTTGCTAAATAGAAGTACACTTGCACGGAAACCAAAGAACTATTGTATGACTTGTATAACCCTATCCATACGACATATAGGGTGTACACATATATACACATCTATCCATACTACTATACTAACAATTGTTGTACTACACTATCTTCAACTTGCAAGTCTACTAGTTGATCCTCTTCCTATGAATTTTCTTTTTCTCCTCTCTTTTCGTCATTGTCCTTGTTTGAAAAAACTATGTCTAAACACTATATGTTGTCTGTAACGTACCCAAATCGCAAATCTAAGGCCAAATTCAGAGGAAGAAAGAGTCTGTAAAGATAGAGAAGAAGATCTAGAACAGAGTCTGCAACTTAGTACGCAGACAAAAGGTGCATATATTTCTCATGACAGATGAAGAGCAACTTTGTGGTTTTTTCCTAGATGGGTTTCCACGTTATATTCTGTGTATATGCATGAACGTTGAATGTATTTTTAGTTACCTGTATAAATGTTGCATTGAATGAATGTTTATATATTTGCTTATGAATGAATAGATGTCTATAAGTCGCACTGCATCAGATGAATGCAATTATGCTGCACAAAGGTTGTTGTTATAGTAGTTGTATTAGAGAAATTGGATCACGGTCTAATAGTTCACAATAAGCATAAATAATCCACCCATAGGGTTATTTGAGCACCTTGGTAAAGGACTGAGGTACCAGAAATCCCCCACCCAACTACGGAAACTTGGTTTTGGAAGTTACCCATAGAAAGATATCTCAGGTGAGACTGCATCTACGTCACAGGTGTTGCCGACTAAGGTTTGCTCTGTCGGGTCGATATCTTGGGATTTTTTTTTTAACAAAAACTATAAAAGGTTTGATATTAAACAGGTTGTACACATCCATACATTACAAAAAAGTGGTTTCTGAGATTTCTTGCTGTTCAAAAAAGGAGAAAACCAAACTGGTCCAAAAGGATGACCATAGAACTCCACACAGAGTTTTTACATAGCTTCTAAGGACTGAGGTAGTATATACCCTGATAAACTGCTGATTAAGGAATAGAAAAAAAAACATAAACTATTAAAACCATTAAAAATTGCATGGGTGCTTCATTGGACTGAACAACCGACTCCTCCTCCATAGGGTGAACTACTGCTGCAGGATTTTCATGAACCTGACTGCCTTGGTTCATGCTTACCAAACCCTGGAGGTCTTCTTGAATTCTGTCCACCTTGCCCATGATTTCCTTAAGGTTCATCTCTGTATCATCAATCTTGGAGTCGTGATTACTTATCCGATAAGAGGTGTAACTGACCACCTCCCCCATAGTCTTTACCTCTTGGGCAATTTCCTTGTTGTCCATAATGCCAATAGCCATCATTTCATACAAACGCCTGGTATTTTTCTTCAAGTCTGCAAGCTCGGTGTTCTCATTTTCTTGGTCCATTCTGCCTTGTCTGGGATTGTGAATGGCAAGAGCTAGTCTAGAGAAATTACTATGGAGAGCCCGAACTGCACCTTCAAGCTCTTGAGCCTATTCACCACCAGAAAAACCACCAAGAACCGAGTTGAGAGTGCTTTTTTTTGCAGGAGAGAGTCATGTTCTTTCTTGCTTCGATAGGAGAGAGTGCCGACCGCTCCTTCCTTCCACCCAAAGTAATTACATCCAAGAATCGAGGTGCTACCAGCTATGAAATACTGACCATCGATGAACAGACTAAGTCCAGAACCAGAGTTTGAATGCCATAGAGGACCGCCAGCTTGGGGAGAGCAGAAGCAGGTAAAGAAAGCGGCAGGAGCCAACCTTTCTTTAACAAAAACCCTGGTAAGAGGCAGAGACTCCCACAAAATCTCCTGCAAAATGCCCTCGTCTACACCTGAGATAATATCTAGCTGAGTCCTCTCTGGAGAAAACACGGAGTGAGTGGACAGCACACCATTACCAAAAGGAGCTTAGAGGTGAGGAAGGCTTCGGGAGGAAGACATAATGAGGAGGTTGAAAGGAACTAGAGCGTGCGAGCTACAGAAGCATTTACATTGAGGGAGATGGATATTAAAAGCATTGAGGATTGAGGAGAGGCCCGTGAAGAGTGGGAACCATGCGGCAGCATAGTGAGGAGGGGTAGGACGACACGTTAATACAATGGAGCCTTCACAAAAATTCATAAGAGTGGGTTCAATGCGGTGGAGATCAAGTCTTGTATCCCACAAATTCATTAAGGAATGGGTTTGGGGTATGTGTCTAAACCATTAAGACAATAGTGGCCTTGGGGTAGGGAGGCCCCCACATTATCCAAGGCATCGACTGCAGCATTATTTGTGCGTAGGATATGGTAGAATTCATACTGTTTAGATAGGAGAGGAATGATTTTATCATACAGACGTCGACACTTTATAGAGCTGGTGGTGTATCCGTTGAGCATTTTATATATGACATGTCTTGAATCTCCAAATATCGCTATCCTGGAGGGATCAGTGTTAGCTAGGAGTTTCGTTCCCTGATAGAGAGCCAACCACTTAGCCTCATTGTTGGTCCTATAGCCAAGACCCCAAGCGAAGGTTTGTTCAATTTGTCCTCCAGGATCCAGAAGGATCCCCCCCACACCTGCCACCCCTGGGTTGCCCTTCGAGGCACCATGGAAGAAGAAAACATAGGAATTCCTTTCCTGCAACCAGACCTTGAAATCGCTGCTATTTTTTCTTATTTCCCATGATATTGTACTAATGGGCTGCTTAATTCTTATATTTAGGGATTTGGACTGAGGGGGGCTCCTTTCTTTTAAAAAGATCTTGCACCATGTAGAATGTGGCTCAGAGATGTTTTTAGAAACAAGAAAGCTGATATCATTCGAGGCAAACTTTTCAGCTATCATTCCCACATTTTTTGAAGCTATATGAGTTGGAATGACTTTTTGATCTTTGAAAATTGATTTATTCCTAGCTATCCATAGTTGCTAGCGTAGATTCTTGGGAATGATATTCCATAGATGCTTGACGATGGGTTTTTTAATGAGATGACCGAGGAAGTGTTTAGTCCAATCCTTAAGAAGCTGAGACACGGAGCTTGGGGGTCTGAAATGAAGCCCCGAAGGGATAACGCACTGCCAAACTTTCAAGGAAACACTGCACTGCAGAAAAATATGATTTGAGGTTTCCTCTTCCAAGTTGCAAAGAGCACACCGGGAGGGTCTTGCTATCCCTCTCCTCTTAAGGTTCTCAGCCGTGAGCAATTTATTGTGCATCAAGATCCATATGAAAGAGTTTACCTTTGGGATACTATCTGAATGCCAAACCTTTTTCCATAATCGTTCATTTGTTGCCGGTTCCGTTGAGAGTCTCTTGTAGCCTTCTTTTACCGCGTACTGACCATTTTTACCCCAACCAATGTGATCCCTTGCAGCTTCGCTAGTTGGTGACATGCCATGCAGGGATGAGTATAGGAGGTTCTTGGCTTCTTCTAAATGGGCTGAGGGGTGAAGTTCCTTCCAGCCTATCTAGCACCCCTTCGAATCCCATAATGAGAGATTGTGAAGAGTGTGAATACCAAGGCTGCAAGCCCATTCAGCTAAATCGATCATCCCTGGGAGCAAGGTGAAGGAAGGTTTCCCTAGAATGTTGCTTTTCCAAACTTTGATTTTTTTACCATTACCTGGGATCCAATAGTAGTTAGATTGGATGAAATTGGAAGAGGCTTTACACAGAAGCCAGAGAGAGGTTCCCTTACCAGTCCACAAGCTGTCTAAGATTTTTGTCCTGGGTCTTTTGATGTATTTTTTCCTTATTACTTCTTTCCACCATTCTTTCTTACCTGTAACCAACCTCCAGATCAATTTTTCTCCCAGAGCTTTGTTCATTTGCTCCGGGTCCCTGATGCCCAATCCACCTTTGCTTTTTGGCCTTTTGGCTGTGTCCCATTTGACAAAGTGAAATTTCTTTCTCTGCACCTTTCCTCCTTGCCAAAGAAATTTTCTGATTTCCTTGCAAATACTATTTATGACATTCTTAGGTGCTAAGATCATTGAGCTAGAGTATATTGGGTAGGAGGAGAGAATGGAGTGAATGAGAGTTATTTTCCATGCAAGATTTAACCACTTTGATCCCAGGGAATGGATTTTATTTTTCATTGTTTGGATGATCGGAGTCCACATAGTAGAGGCAAAGGTATTTTTGGCTATGGGAATACCCAGATAAGTGAAGTCGGTCCAATTATAAGTGGCGTTAATGTAGAGAATTTGAGATATACTACGGAGAGTTACTATGTTGCAATTCCATCCATAGAGTTGACATTTGTTCAGGTTGGCTGAGCTTCCAGAAGAGCGGAGGAAAAGATCTAGGGGTCTTAAGAAATTTCTGGCAATTTGCGGGGAGGCTATGCCTAATCCATTTTGGAAGGAGAGACTTGGGAGGGAACCTTCTGTTCGGAGTCTAGAGAGTCTTCTACTCAGGGAGTCAGCCATTAGAATATAAAGAAAGGGGGAGAGGGGGCACCCTTGCCTTATCCCTTGAGAGGCTTTAAAAAATTATGAGGGTCTACCATTGATTAAAGGGGCAATCCAAGGAGAATTTATGCAGGCTTGCACTTGATTTATGAAGATAGGGGGAAAACCAAATTTCTTTAGCACCAACAAAATGAAACAATGCCTTAACCGATCAAAAGCGTTTACCAAATCCAGTTTAATGGCCATACCTGGCTCGCCCTTTTTAGTGCTAGAATGAATTGCTTCCTGAACCATAAGGATGTTATCACTGATTTGCCGACCTGAGATGAAACCTCCTTGATTGGAAGAGATCAGAGATTGAATAATAGGCTTGAGTCTCAGAGATAATACTTTTGAGAAGATTTTCTAAGAGGCGTTGCATAGGGAAATCGGTCTGAACCTTTTGATGGAGGAGGGGTTAGCCTCTTTGGGAATCAGGGCTAGAAAGGTGGAGTTTGTGGCTCCTCCCATTTTGCCTTTCGCCATCCAGGAGATGAGAAGCATGAGATCCTTTTTTATTAAAGACCAGAAAGTTCTATAGAAACGGATAGGGAAGTCATTGGGGCCTAGGGCTTTATCCGGATGAAGGGACCAAATGGCCTTCTTAACTTCTTTCTTTGAGATGGAGATTCGAGCTGGAGACTTTCCTCTGGGCTAATCAGGGTAGGAATGTCTCGAACCATTTCTTCCATGCATTCCTGTGAGACATACTCTTCATCATTATATAAGTTTTCAAAAAAGATTCTTACCTCCGTGCTAATTGCTGCTTGGCCAGTGATGACTGTTCCATCCTCGTTTTTGAGCTCCCGCATTGTGTTCCACCTCTGTCTATCTCTGCATTGATTTTCAAAAAAAATTGTGTTTTGATCTCCCCCTTTAAGCTAGAGAACTCGCGACCGTAACCTCCATCCCTCTTCCTCATGCCTTAAAATTGTTTGCAGGCTTTTCTCAAGCTCTATTTCTCTGAGAAGATGCTCTCTGGTGATTTTGCTTTCCTCCATATCTGCTTGAAGGGCTTCCATGCTTTTTATAATTTCTGCTTTCTTTTGAGATGGCTCTTAATAGTGGTGCTTTACCTAGGATTTGAGGGATGTTTTAACCCTTTTTATTTTCTGTTCCCAAGAGAAGGATGGAGATCCTGGGATGAAACAATGCTAGGCGTTTGAGATGATATCCTTAACTCCTTCTGATTCTAGCCAGAGATGATTGAACCGAAAAGGAAGGGGCCCCAAATTTTCCAAAGGCAGAAAATATAGATAGATCGGCTTGTGGTCCGAGATGGCCAAACACAGGAGTTTTGACTCAGGATAAGTCTTGCGGAGATGAGTGCTAACCAAAACCCTATCCAGTCTAGCAGCTATGTGACCTGGTCCAATTCTTTTGTTGCTCCAAGTGAAGGAACCATTCTTTGGTTTGATGTCCGAAAGACCCCAGAGCGAAATCAAGTCCTCCATCCTTTCTCCAAAGGGATCCCTAACCTTAGTTCCACCTCTACGTTCATCCACGGAGATAGTGACGTTGAAGTCTCCCACTATGAAGCAAGGGAGGAGCGATTTCCCTTCACATTGTTCCTCAAGGGATTTCCAGAAACTATCTTTCTGAGCTTGGGTAGTTGGTCCATATATATTCCCTATCTAGAACATTTCTTTCTTTTCTTTGTTTTCTAACTTAATGAACAACCAATTTTTATTCTCAATAGCTGAATGCATAACAAACTTATCATTGTCCCACCAACAGAGAAGGCCTCTAGAGGCACCGTTCGCACTGGTGGCTAGCCCTTCTCCTTTAGGCCAAAAGTTTTTTGATGTGGCAAGACTGTCTTCAGCCGTTTTTTTGTCTCTTGGATAAGAAGGATTGAAACCGATTCCATTGATTTAAATATTTTGATAACTTCTATTTTCTGGGAACCTCCTAATCCTCTGAAATTCCAGGAGACCAGCTTCATTATTTCTTAAGATGTCGAAGCGCCTTTTCTTTCTCCTTTTTTTCCTCTTCTGCATTAAGAAGGTATTTGCTTGCTTGCGAGTTTTTGACCAGGAAATCTAGATTGGACTGTTTCCCTTCTACTTTTTCCCTTGCTGCTTCCTGCTCCCTTAGAGTCTTGTTTGACTTTCTTCCTTTTCTGGAATGAGGTTCTTGCTCCTCAATAGAGTTGTTTGTGGATTCCTCTGAGCATGATTTTGCCCTGGAGCATTTAACTGATCCTTCTGAGTTGGATGTTACTTATTTTCTTGCCATGGGTTGTGCTATATCTTCTTCCGAGCCATTCTTCTCCTTTTGGGGTGGAACTTCTGTTGGTGTTTCTTGCTCTTGATGCGGGGCCTCTTCTACATTCTCCTCTGGGGTTTCAATATCTCGTTCTTCAGTTTGAAGTGCATCATACCTATTTCTGGAGGCGCTTTTTGCTGGGATGTGGGGCTGCTTTATTTTTTACGGTTTTCTTCCCACTTGCTACATTCCAACCTTCTTCCTGCAGGCCTTCTGGATTGGGTTTGTCTAGTTTTTTTGGACAAGATTTAGCAAAATGCCCATATTCATGGTAGTATTTGCATTTGAAAGGGATTTGCTCGTAATCCATAGTTTGCAGGTGGTTCCATCCATCAATAGAGAGATTGATGGATTTCGACAAGACTTTCTCAAGATCCACCTCAACACAGATTCGAGCGCATGAGAACATTGGAACTTTTGGCTCTGACTTGTCCACATATTTCCTGAGTGTGTTTCTTATTGCTCAAAAGTCCTCATCATTCCAGCAGTGAAGAGGGAGGTGTGGTAGTTTCACCCAAACTAGGACTGCCTTAGGGATATCTTTCTCAGGGTTGAAAGAGAGATCCCATTTGTTCAAGTACATTCCTCTTAGACCCATGAAGTAAGGGTCATTCCTAAAGATAAGATCCCTATCTTCTTTCTTCTCAAAGATGAAAGCAAAGTAACCTTTCCCACAAAAGATTTGTCGAACCTCACCTTGAATTAGGGTTATCCAGTTTTTGTTGAGCCAAACATCTACCGAACGGGGGGACGACCAGAGCCATGTGAACAAGCCAATGAGGCCTTTCTCAGAGAGAGTGACTGCTTTCCTTTTAGAGGCGGCATAAGAGAGCTTAACCTCTGGAATATCAGCGCGCATGACGAAACAAGAAGAAGGAGGAGCTATTGTTGAAGGGGGAGGAAGGGAAGCGATGATATTGAGGAAACGGTATTCATACGAATCGGGGTCTGGGGGATCCATGGAAGGAGGCCACGAGGGCCTGCAAACATGTAGACCACAAACCCTAGGCCATGTGAAAATCTTTCAGCTCAGTCTAGAACTATAAAATTTCGTGAGCCTATTGTTTCTTGGGATTTATTGCGCTAAGTAGAAGGCACTAAACCTGGGTTAGGGTCCTCATAGAAGGGAAAATATCCAACAAATGGTTCCATTGATAGGACCCGAATCATTTTGGTGAGGGATATGTTGTGGGAACCAACTAAACCTGAGATCCAAGATTGGGTATATTTCAAAGCGCTAGAATTCGCATGAGAAGAAATCCGAGGATCTCGATGGAACCCAATAGAGTGGTTGGGTCGGTAGCTCTATATGGATATACACAATATTTTCTTTTCCCAGTTTCCCATTGTATTTCATGAGTGGTTGTCTAAGTTGGCAATCCAACAAAGAAATTCCCAAGGAGGAGAACCAAAGGAGTGGAATCCTCAGTTGATTGAGTGACTGGAAAGAGTGAGCAACCCTGTGTTGAGGGTTGTAGATTTTTGGATAGACAGTATCTTGGAGGGATACATTACTAAGTTTGTTGTTGACACAATAACCTCATACAATGAGACGGAGCAGAAATTTTTTCAAGGACAACGCAGTAGATATTTGTCGTCTTTAAATACATGGATAAAAATGCTTGTCTATGAAAAAGGAATTCTATAAATGTGACAAGTGGAAGCTATGTACAAAAAGGGTGGGTATGTCGCAGCGAAACTCTGTGAAAAATGACGCAACCTGAGTTGAGATGTTCCTTGGAGATAGTGGAACTAAACTAGAGTCTGGTTGTTTAAGAAGCGGAAGAAGATTTAGGTCTGGAAAGCGAAGAAAGACTCTGTTAGGAATAAGGAGTGTAGCACGACCAGACAAGAAGAAGAAGAATATCAACCGATATCTAAAGGAGATGAAGAATGTTAAGAGTGGGTACAACTCACCTACAACAACGGGCACATCTTCATAGGTAAGATCTAGAGACTTATCTCCAAGTGCATTTGTAAATACAACTAGCACTAATGATGTAAATAGCGGACAAGGGAGTTCGGTTAGCCAAAATTTTGTTCCAACCGTATCAGCAGTTAATAAAATGGCTGGGATTGACATAGAGTTATTGATATTAAATGTAAATGGGTTGGAAGACCCATAACACAATTGGTTTCTTTATGAAGTCAGGTGTATTGTGTGACAGATGCAGGATGAGAATATCAAGAAAGCACAGATGATCATGACTTTGTGAGGTCGTGCGCTCGACTGGTACATGAAATTTTCTATAGTGCCAATAGGAGTTTCCCAGAAAATGCTTGATCAAATTTGAGTGGGCATGATATATGAGTTTAGGAAGCCAAAGTCTGAGTCGCAATGCATTACTGAGATCAAAGAAATTAAGCAGCTACCTACAGAGTCTGTTTGTGACTTTGACCATAGATTCAAGACAATAATGGCCAATGTGAGCTTCAAAATTTCAGATGTACAACATAAGGAGTAGTTCAATGTCACCTTGTTGCCGCACATCCAGACACCATTGATGTAACATAATATTGTGTTGCATACAGAGGCTCTAGTGATAACAATGAAGATGGAATCCTCTTCGATTGGAGAAACCAACACAAGAATGATGCAAATTCAGTCGCAGCTGGCCAACCTTATGGTGTAGATCCAGGACATTAAGAGAGGCAAGGAAGTTCAAGAAGAACTATGGTGTACAAGATGTAGAACAAATAGACACCATAAATATAATTTCCCGACACTCATGAATTACGTCACAACAGGAGCGTCGAACCTGATAAACACCCAAGGGATGCCTTGGTATAGGATATGTCAAACTAGGGGCCACAAGTATGAAGAATGTATGTATTTACAGAAGATTGTAAGTACACCAGCTGGTCTATATTGTAAATTTTATAAATTAGTAGGGCATGATTGTCAAAGTCCTGCAAAAACATGTACATATTGTAAAGCATTTGAACAGTGTCCACAATTAATTGCGAAATGGCAGGCTCGAAATGTTGTAACTCCCAACCCTGTGTAGAATCAGAATCCAAACCCCAACCAGAACATTTAGATGATTTTTGATGAGCCAAGAGAACCTAACATCATTGTTGTTACAAGAGGAGGAGTTGCGACGGGAGCATACCATAATACACAACATGGAAAACTGTAGGTGTGACCTGTGGCACAGAAGAAATCCCCATTATATATCTAGAAGAAGAAGGAAGTATTCTTGGATTTGCGACCAGAGTTTGTTGGTGCTAATCAACCATCGACATCTGGACAAGTAAATACCATGCCCAAAATATTTAAACAGTTACTCAAGAAGCAACCAATGAAAAAGGTTAGTAATCTTAAAGAATTTTTCAAAGTTTGTTTAGCACTAATCCATGATAAATATGTTGTCCCATAATTGACAACACTTATAGAAGAAACTCCAGATGACCCGCGACCTAAAAAGAGAGTTAACCATATCGGGAAGAGACTAAAAACATGCCGAGAGCTGCGAATGACTATGCAGATAGGAGATTATGATATGGACTATATCATATTAGATATGGGATTGGATGTCAACATACTGACAAGACATACATGGGAGAGCATGAATAAGCCACGACTGGATTGGTATCCCATTCATCTAAGGCTTGAAAACCATTTGAAGGTTCTACCAATTGGTAGCCTAACTCAAGTGCCCATAGAAGTCAAAGGCTTAAGGATAGATGCAGACTTCGAAGTAATCGACATTGTCGATGACACAAATCCATACCCTGCACTTTTGGGAATCGATTGGGTGACAGATAATCAGATCATTATTAATTTTAAGAAAATAATCTTTTCATTTGAAGATTCTGAAGTAAGGGTGGTTGTGCCAATTGATCCACTTGAAGGGAAGAGATATGTCGAACCAGTAGATAGTGAAGGCTAAGGTAATTACCTAGATCATTTGAATAATATCATGTCTTTAAGAGAAGATTATATAAATCCAACCGCTGATGGAAATCTAAGTTGGCAGAGTGTAAGCTCTTACACATCTTATTCAGGTGATGCATTGGAAACTTGGCAGAACAGAAACCATGAAGTCTCCAGGAGAAGATGCACAAGAAACATAAGATCTGTTCGACGAGTAGGAGCTAAGGCAAGCGAGATGCCTACATATGAAGGATTATCCAACCTTGTGTCTTTTTTGGTGGAGTTTGAATAAAAAGTTACATAATCACAATGATTGTCTGCCTTGGACTGTGTGCTGAAAGCTACGCTTAACAAATGGTGGGGGTGGGGTACACATAAAAAATATATCTCTAAATGGACACAATGTAAAATATTACTAGAGATTAGATTTGGGGAATAGATCAGTTATTTTGGTCGTAAGTATATAAGACTAACAAATCCTATTGAACATATTAAGCATTGTCGCATGACATGGCAGAAATATCCGTGACAAGAGTGGGTTCATCAATTCATCCACACATTGGAAATGGTACCAAGGAATTGGTATACATCAATGGAGCTGCGAAGAGGAACCGTCAAATGGGAAGAGTTAGCCACAAGATTCACCGATACATTTGAGTTCGCAAGGGAACACCCAACAATTGATGTTGCGCTACAAATAATGAAGGAAAATATATTGGAAGAAATCCTGGTTGCAGCCACGAATTTCCATCAATGCAGCACGACAATCACCCACTGGATGGAATGTTACAATGTTACAGGGGAACCAGATGATGATGATATACTTGAGATAAACATACTTGAGTAAGAAGGTATGCGCGCAGTGGAAGGAGTTGGAATTTCTAGTGACCAATTTCTAAGTCCACTTAATATTAAGAAAGTAAATATAGGTTCGTCTAAAATTCCAAAATCTGCCAATATCGAAGATTACTGGGATGATGAGACTGTGGGGAAGATCATCGATTTACTGCATGAATTTCAAGATATGTTCCCTACTAAGTTTTTAGAGATGAAAGGAATAGTCAGTGACCTCGGTGGAATGAAGATACCTTTGAGGCCCGACTCAAAACCAGTCAAACAACGACCACACAGATTAAACCTGTGCTACAAAGAAAAAGTTAAAGTTGAACTGGACCGAATACTAGAGGAAAGCGTTATAGAACTTGCTGAAGAATCAGGATGGATAAGTCCAATTGTAGTGCAAGATAAGAAAACGTCAGGTGAAGTAAGAATTTGTGTTGGCCTGAGAATTTTAATTGATGCATGTTTGCATGTTCCATTTCTGACTCCATTCATAGATGAGGTATTAGAGAATGTTGGAGGACAAGAAATGTATTCTTTCAATGATGGATTCTCGGGTTACCATCAGATAAGAATTGCAAAGGAGGAACGACACAAGACTACCTTTGCGACGGAGTGGGGATGCTTCCAGTACATGGTAATGCCTTTTGGACTCAAGAATGTGCCTGCCGTTTTTTCCAGAATCGTAGTTGCTGCATTTTAATATTTTATACATAAATTTCTTGAAGTCTACTTCAATGACTAGACAATATTTGGACTTGTAAAAGACCATATAGAGATCCTTAGAATGATGCTGGAACACTGCCGCCAATATCAAATTTCCCTAAATTTTAAAAAGTGTATCTTTTATGCAGCTTTTGGAGCTTTGTTGGGCCATGTGGTCTATCACGACGAAATTTCAGTTGATCCAGCCAAGGTTGCGATCATCCTCGACCTACCACCATCGACCACTGTTAAACAGTTAAGAGCAACATTAGGTAATACTGGATACTACATAAAGTTTATCAAGGGATATGCGTAGATGACTACCCTGATGGAGAAACTTCCAAAAAAAGACACTAAGTTTTAGTGGATAGAATAATGTCAAGAGATTATAGACAAGCTGAAGAACAAGATGGATTCTACGCCAATACTTGTATTTACAGACTGGGAAAAAGAATTCCATGTTCATGTCAACGCGTCGTCTATTGCGCTCAACGTGGTACTGGCGCAACCAGGGGAAGGATCGATTGATCACCCCATTGACTTCGCTAGCAGGAAGTTATCAACAACAGAGAAAAAGTATACCACAACAGAGAGAGAAGGACTAGCGACGGTATATGCGCTGCATAAATTTAGCCACTATTTACTGGGTGGACATTTCAAGATGTATACTGACCATTCGGTGCTGAAATATTTAGTCAATAAGCTAGTGTTGGGGGGGAATATTTGTCGGTGGCTTCTTCTCTTCCAGGAATTTAATTTTGAGATAATTGTTAAACCCGGTCGCTTGAATTTGGGACCAGACCATCTTTCAAGGATTGAAAGTGGAGAAGAACCTACAAGTATGGAAGATAATATTCCTGATGTGAAATTTTTTGCGGTAACCATGTTTGATTATTAGTATAAAGATATCATACATTTTCTAAGTACAAGTTATGTGCCAATTGAATTTACCACCGCGCAGAAGAAACAGTCGGTGGTGCGAGCTGCATATTTCTATTTGATCGCTGGACACTTGTATAGAAGGGTCCTGATGAGATACTTCGGTGTTGCGTTTTGGAGTACGAGGGACCAATGATATTAAGTGAAGTACATGATGGTGTCGCAGGAGGCCACTATGCAAGAAAAGCTACAGTGCACAATATTTTGTAAGTAGGATTATGGTGGCCCACCATGCATGCAGACGCTCGGGATTATTGTCGTAGTAGTGATATTTGTTAAAGAACTAGGAAGCTGTCCCGAAGGGATGAAATTCCATTGGTCCCACAGATAAAATTACAGGCATTCGATAAATGGGTTATTGATTTTGTAGGACCTATCAATCTAGCATGAAAGCGCACAGGAGCAAGGTATATTATCACTGCAACTGATTACCTAACCAAATGGGAAGAAGCTGCGGTAGTAATGGATTGTACCGCTGCGACAACTGCAAAGTTATTATTTGAAAACGTTGTGACAAGGTTTGGGTGCCTAGAGATTTTAATTAGCAATCAAGGTATGCATTTCATTAATCAATTGATTGAAGAATTGACTGACGAATTCTAAATACAATGTAGAAGAACGAATCCATATCATCCTCAATAAAATGGAGATGTTGAAGCATTTAACAAGATTATGGAAAATGCACTGACAAAGGTCTGCAATGCGCGAAGAGATGACTGGGATCAAAATATCTCTGCAATGTTATGGGCATATTGCATAACATGTAAGAAGTTGACATTCAGACTCCATTTAGGTTGGTGTATGGGCAATAAGTTGTCATGCCTATGGAATACATTGTACCAAGTTTAAGAGATGTTGCAATCATTGAAATGACAGATGTCGATGTTGTGGAAGATATATTACTTCAACTAATACACTTGGAGGAAGAACGTTTTGTTGTAGGATTTCACCATAACATATCAAAGCAAAGGAAAACGGTATGGCATGATAGACATATTAAGACAAAGCATTTTGAAGTTGGAGGTCTTGTTCTTATGTATGACAATAAATTTTTCAAACATCCAAGAAAGTTGAAAACACATTGGTTATGACCATAGATCGTCAAGGAAATCACTGATGGAGGAGTAGTGAAGTCAGAAAAATTAGATGGGACAGAGGTCAGAGGACTCATCAATGGGATTTGACCAAAACCTTATTTTGATAACTATGACTTGGTCGCATAAAAAATAAAAATAAAAATAAAAAGAAGGAGATGAGCCAAAAAGGTGTGATCGTAGACTGCTAGTCTGTCGCATACAGAAGCAAGGCTGTGCAGACTTGACATCTGGCCAAGGTCAAAATTTTGAGCAAAGACAATTGGTTTGTCGCAATATGGGAACCCTATTGCACAAGAAATGCAAGTCGCAAGGAGTGCAACGAGAAAATTAAGGATCTGGAAAAGAAAGGGAATCTACCATATGAAATAAAATAGGTCGCAAATGATGTGATGCTGGCGCAAAAATGAAGAAACGCAGTGACAGGACAGGATGGATGTCATTAATTTCACAAATGCAAGAAAATATGACGACGTGCGTTTTGGTCACATCTGGATTTATGGAAATAAATACCATTTAAAGTGACAGATAATTGGTGGCATTACATAAAAGTTTCGATAATGAGTTAGCAGTATGCCCATGTGTCTGAAAGGACAGATTCCTTTCTGATTAATTGCTCGTGTGTGTGAAGAAAAACTAAGGAAAATTGTTACATGCTATCAAAATTCATGGCCAGGACTCCTTTCATTCTGCTTGTAAGAGAGAAGAGATACTCTTGTTTGCAACCTTGAGAGTCGAAGCGAGTTGTTTGTAGCATGGTCATTTCCATCTCCAACACAAGTACAGTCGAGTTTGAGCCCGCACCACCCACCATAGTAATGGAAGATATGGCTGGTTATGCTCCACCGCAAGCAAAGGCCCCACCAGCTACTAAACATGTAGAACCATCTGTTGTGCAAACCGCTCCAATAGTGAAGTCGAACCCCATTAGGTCGTCTGGAAAAGATAGACCAGGTCTGTCTGAAACCACATGGGGCAAGCGCACTGGTAACCAGAAGAGGAAGGGAAAACCATCAACAACCCCAACGCCACCCCCATAAGAGGATGAAGTTCTAAGACAACAAATTTGATGCCACCTTATATTCCGCTTAGACGCACTAATACACCGGAACTTAAAATCCCAAAGCAAACAGGGGCCTCGCTAATAGCACCATTGGTGCTAAAAGGAGTGAAGGTGTTGATGGATATTATGCTGAACTTGAGGAAGCTATATTTTGTTGATCATGATACGAAGAAGCACAGAGACCTGGATCGCCAAAACTATATGGATATTGTACAGGACACACCCAATGCGCCCAAATGATTTGCTACAAAGGAATGGGCAAGAGGATTGGAACAACTTGTCATACTATCGTTGTTATATATGCCACATTTTGGATGCATCATACCAATAAACATTTGTGTTAAGTAGTTGTTGGTATTATTTCATGGTGGGTTCTTATGGTTGGGAAAGCCTATACCGGTAGATGTTGAACTTATTGCAATCATCACAGGCTACCATTTGTAGGAATGGACCCAACACCACTTATCAAGAAGGATAAATAAGCGACCATTGTTGCGCGGATGAAGGAAAAGTATGACGTAGTAAGATATCAAAGAAGATTTCATATTGACTCCATTAATGATTATACCATCTGCTTTGCTGCAAAGGTGTTGGCCTCGAAGTTACTATGCAAGATGCATCCAGAGCAATGTACTGCAGGAGCAATCGTGCTCACTGAACTCTGCATGGAGGGAGTTCAGATCAAGTGGTGTCAGTTCTTGTTGAATAAGCTACTACAAGATGCCATTGAGGTGCAATAAGAGGGTAGGGAATTTCACTACTCTTGGCTACTAATTTTAATTTCATTTATAGCATCGTCCGACCCACCAAACTACCAAGGGGTACATCGGTCGGTGAACTGTAGAGGAGTGAGATACCAGAACCTTTGGTTCGACAAGAAAAAAGGGCACAACAGACATAAAATAACATTGAATTCTTTATGCACGGCGAAGCTATAAGGAACCCGTTAAAAACATGTGCAGGTTAGATGACAACATTGTTCGACGATTTCGTCAAGTTGTTAGATTTGATATTGGCGGGCACCATCTCAAAATGCAGCTGCACCAGGACCAACAATGTCAAAGTTTGTCGACGAAATTCATAATGACAGAGGAGGAGGTTGAAGAAATTGTTGATGACTAACCGAAGGAATGGCGTGTTCTGGTGCGAGAAGATCAACTGCGATAAGAGGAAGATTCTAGAGAAGGGAAGGTAAAACCTGGGACGATTTGGAAGCTGAAGCTATAAATGTAAACAAGTATAATCGATGATGTTAATAAGTTTCCCATCTCGTCTGTCCTACTGCTCTGAAACAGTAACTTTATCAAATAGAAGAAAGAGCCAGAGTAGTAGCAGAACCTAGAAAGAACATACACAAAAGAATGCACATTAGAAGACGTGAGAAGCAGCGACATCAATAGAGAAGGTAATGCCATGACATGTTACTTTTGACCTTGTGGAACAATTGTAGAAGAAAGAGGAAGAAGTGAGGCTAGAAGCAGAGAGAGTGGCTAAAAACATGGAATATTTTCACAATAAAGTCGACACAAGGAAAGAAATGGAGGAATAGCTTTGAGTGGCTCGGGCAGAATTCACTTAGAATTCTGCTTAAGTATGGAGAAGAGCTAAACAAGAAGAGAAAGGAAATGCAATAGAAGCAACGACAGGAAAGAAGAAGAGAAAGGAGTTGTGACAGAAGCAGTGACAGGAAGAAATAAGAACTGGAAGATGCACGACAGAAGGAAGAAATACGACGCAATAACAATACCAGAAGACATGCAAATGGCATAATGGCTGGAAAATGATAGTAAGGCATAACGATTAGAAAGTGATATGCCATAAAGATCATGGGTACAAGTTCGGCTAAGAGCCGACCGAAGCCACACATATGAAGGTATCTTTGTAAGTCAAGTCGTTAGTGCCTGTTGTTTGGTGTTACTAGAATAAGAAATACAACCTGTTGACTAAGTATAGGAATTCGACTAAGAAAGCGACAAGTAAAGGGTTTGTAATGAGTCTATAAAAGAAGGAACCCAAGTTGTATGTGGGTTAGCTTCTCTGCTGTTAGCTCCGTACTGTTAGTTGCTCTGTATTTTGTTGTCTGTTAGTGTTTTATGAGCTCATATGAGTAGAAGAATCTGTAGCCGAGTGCGCAGAAGTGTAGGAGAATTTGAGTCTATCTAGGATGTGTGTAGACCGTTAGTAGAGTTGAGTAGAGAGAGAGAGAGCATAAGAGAATATCAGAGAGCATGAGAGGAAGAAAGAGTCTGTAAACACAGAGAAGAAGATCTAGAACAGAGTCTGCATCTTAGTGCGCAGACAAAAGGTGCATATATTTCTCATGCACGATGAAGAGCACCTTTGTGGTTTTTTCCCGAATGTGTTTCCACGTTAGATTCTATGTATATGCGTGAATGTTGAATGCCTTTTGAGTTACCTGTATAAATTTTGCATTGAATGAATGCTTATAGATTTTCTTATGAATGAATAGATGTCTATCAGTCGCATTGTATCAGTTGAATATGATTATGCTGCACAAAGGTTGTTGTTGTAGTAGTTGTATTAGAGAATTTGGGTCGCGGTCTAACTGTTCACAATAAGCATAAATAATCCAGCCACAGGCTTATTTGAGCACCTTGGTAAATGAACGAGGTACCAGAAATCCCCCACCCAATTGTGGAAACTTGGTTCTTGAAGTTACCCATAGAAAGATATCTCGGGTGAGACTGCATCTACGGTGCAGGTGCTGCCGACTGAGCTCTGCTATGTCAGGATGATATCTTGGGCTTTGTTGTGCTAAGTAGAAGGGACTGAACCTGGATCGGGGTCCTCATAGGGGGGAGAAAATCCAACAGAAAACAAGTAAAATACTTCTCCGATTACAAGGTTGAGCACTTAGCCATTTTAAGAAAACAACTAAGGAATGAAAAATAATGAATTGATAGATATTCTACCATGACTTAACATTGTAATCTTTCCCATAAAGGCATGTTTCAAGCTCATTGATTGACACAAAAACATAATGAAAATGAGAAATTAACCAAGGCAAACTTGTCACTGTTAAGCTTACAATTTATAAGGTTCCAACCAATAATCCAGACTCATACTAGCTATTAAACTGCTTCTTGGGCCTCGTATACGAATGAAAGGAAATTGCAGGAAAGTCTCAAAATATTATATCTCATTGGCATTAAATCTAAAAAATGGAGCTACTAAGCATGCATCAATAGTAACAGTCATATGGTAAGCAATTATTGATTTCATTAGCACATTGCAACCATAATGACATAAATTTACATGTAATTATATACTTATCTAATTAATGGGAAACTGGCCACAATAAGGCAATGTTTCACCCATCCAGGATTTGTCAAGGTATTCCTCACTTGAACATGCCACCCTGTAGTTGAGGCCATAGATCCACAGTGACAGGTTTCTCTCAACCAAACAAACAAGGTCACAATTTAACTCTGTAAGCATGGAAACGTTGACTTCAACATAATGACAAGGTTACGTGACCTAGAAGTGCTTAGAATGGTCAATCCAGATCATATAGATTCACCTTTTTAGGATCATTCCAAGGAAATATCCAATTATTCTATATCTAGAACTTATATCTCTTTGAGGAAGGGTAAGTAATTTAAACTATCCAGACAACACTCTAGCATAACATTTCCATCACATGAAAATTGTATTATATTGAGAAAGCACAACTATCTATAAGGAAACACTATGGAATGTGATTTCCATCCTAAGAAACTCAAATGATCACAAGAAAGCATAGTCTATCCATGAAACAATCTGGAATAGAATTTCCATCACATGAAACTTAGATTATATTGAGAAAGCACAAACTATCTAGGAACACTCTGGAATAATATTTCCATCACAAGAAACTCAGGTCATACACACCAAGAAAGCACAATAAAATCTATTGAAGCAACAATTTGACATAGATCATACATCAAAATCTAACCAGGAAACTCTTTGACACAGAGCAATTCTTCATACCTTCATGCAAGGTATTCGATCTCTGAAATATATCTAGGTAGAACTCTGGAATAGATCGTCTTTAGTCTCTATCGACCAAGCAACACTCTAGCATAGAACACCTTCACTCGAGGAGTAATGTCTGATCAAAGAAAAAAACTCTCGCCTAAAGCTAGTTCGAGTCCTCTAATATCAATTTCCTCTTCCTGCGTAAAATTAACTCTGATTAATCAGATCCAACTCGAATTAGATGAGAGTGACCCTTCAGCTTCAGAAACTCCAAATCTAAGAAGGTCCATTCACTTGTGAAGGTGATTTCAAATAGGTAGAGGGAGGGAGTTTCTCCACTCAAAGGTTCTTCCCATAATGGTAGAAGGTGGTTCAGAGGGTGGGTGTTACGCTTTCCCAAAAGGTATTGGCTAAAAATAACCATTGGAAGTGTATGAGGGTAAACCAAGCAACAAAAGAGGTCAACAAAATTGCCAATCAAGGCATGATGATACCACCACAGGCTAATGTAATTATAATTAGGTATCAAAGAGATTTCTAGGAAGAGTAACATTTGGTTCCAACCCCCCATCACATGTGGAATCCTTTCCCCCCAACCACATTTAATTGTATTGTTGGGCATGCTTATTATTAAAATAAAAAAAATAGTAATAATAGTAACAATAATGTCCTTAAGCCATAGTCCAGGCACCCAATGCCACATACAACACAATATTAGTCACAACATGTCTCCAAGGTTTAACACACTAGGGGTATTACATCATCTCACCTTTATACTTGAGATAAAACCTTAATCTATTAATTGTTGATGTTTCTCTAGGTTGCAACATCAGGCAAACAATTTGCATACATTCTCCTAGAGTGGCCATGTGATTTGACTAATGGCTAGTGGAGAATGGCCTTGGCGTAGCCTTAATTAGTCTTGCTATTTGGATAAGAGTGAATAAGGCTCGAGATGCTTAGCCTTGATTAGTCATGTGAGTCGAATAAGAGTGAATAAGGTTAGAGGTCACAATGCATAATCTGTGAGGGAGTGCTCCATGATAGAGTGGTCTATTCTATTTTAGTGAGTTGAAATGTTTATTTGATATGGGATTTCTTCCCCTTGTAGAATATACAAAGTCTTATATAATGTTGAATTCGACATAGGCCCTAAGAAATGTCGGGACTTCTTAGTGTGGGTCAAATACAGATTAGAGCTCTATGCATGAATATACGTGCATGAGAGGAGATGATCATCAACAAGGACAACTTGTCTATGATGAAGAAATAAACAAGAAGTCAAGTTAACCATTGAAGAAGTCCCATATTGCATTGAAGAAGTCCCAAGGAAGACAAGTTGGCCCTAGCATAAAGAACAAGTTGGCCCCAAGAGGAAAAAGTAAAGTGAACTAAAGAATATAAATAAATTTCTCCAACATTTCATTTTCACTCATCATCCAACATCATCTTTGCTACATTGGTGCGCACACTCCAAGGAGGGCTAGTGAAGAACACAAGGAGTAATTTTTAGGTTCCTTATTGTTTCTGGAAATTCACCACCCTTGTCTACTTTTTCTTGTGAAGAAAGGTGCACGTTTCCATGTGCTAGGGTTTCTCTTCATGATTGGTATTGTACTTGAATTGGACTGATTTCTTATAAAAAATATTGATAGATATTTCTCCCAAGTTTAGGTTTCCTAGGGTAAATTCCTGTGTCTATTGTGCATGGCTATGTTTCTATGATCCTTTGTTTCCGCTGCAATTTAAGTTAAAATTTTCAGTGTGCAATTATTCAATGAAACTATGGGATGAAACGAATGCTTGAAATCATTGAGAAATATTTGTCAAGATGTATAAATAGATAAAAAAATTGAAACATTGATGAGATGTATGTTTGAGATTAATCTAAATCACTAATGTGTTAAAATACACTTTATTAGACTCTACAACTAAATATAAGACTTCCACTTTTTCCCTAAATTTGCTTACAAAATAGAATCAAATTGAAGTACTTCATGCACGTTCACACTAAACATGTGCATAAGTTCATGTCCAAGCTCCATTCTTCAACATGTTCAACATCCATGACTCTCCATATATTGACTCTTTTCCTACTAGTTAGTCCCATTAACTTCCGTCTAGTTGTCTTTGCCTTACAATAATTTGTGCACCCTCTTCTATTGTTTTAGATGTGTGGTTCTATACTTTAGTCTATATGATTATTTTCCCTTTCTTCTACCTCATTGTTTGCATCACTTGGATAAACTCCAAGCATGCCTTTTCTCTTTGCATACATCTCCTAATTTTGCAATACACAAATTTTAGCAGGCTTTCCTCAAAAGTACACATGCTTCTTGAATTATGCATTACTCCAAACTTAATGTGCACAGATGCTTTGTCACATCTATGTTATTTATCTGAACCTTGACCTTAAGTTTATTTTCTAACTTAACTTATAGACGCAAACTTATCACAGTCATACTTAAATTGTATAATGATGCTCCCACATTGTATCTTCATAAAATCTCACCACCCCATAAGTTTTTATATTAATTTACCGCAAATTTAATATTCATCACATGGAACCACTTGGTGTAAATTACAACAAGACAAGTAGCACCATTGGATGTAATTATAGCATTTTTTTTATTGTTAACTAGTTTATAGTACCTTGATTTGATAAGTTCAACATTCTCCAATTTGGAATAGTTTACAATTATTGAAACTAACTTACAACATTCAAATTATAATACTTCAACTAAAGAGTAATGAATGAGGGTATCTATTCAACCAAGGGTTGCCTAGGACTTTCACTTGGACCCAATTGCTATCCCAAGTACAAACACACAACAAGCACAAGCACAAACGTGTGTTTTTCATGAAAGAGATTTGAATTTTGGTGAGTGCAATAGCGATGCCTTGCTTTCACTGACTTAACAAGATACTATTAATATAATTATAACATATATTAATAAAAATGACAATTCCAACTTTAGATTGATAATAGATCTAACTTCTACTATATTAAGAAAAACTAATAATTTAAAACATAATTTAAACATCACTGTTGACTAAATTGTCATTTATGACAACATGTGTGTGTCGGTGTGTCTTAGTGCCCCTTGAGGAGCCCTTCAGGGTTAGAAGTCAGTCAATGTCAATGGAGATGTTTTGACCTTGTCCAAGCCCAAGTCTGAAGCCCTTGGATCCCTTGGGACAATTCCAAAATCCTTGTACACCCTTTAGAGTGTTTAAGTACCCCTAATTTGTTTTATGGTTCCCCAGTTGTTTCTTTGGTTCCCCAGTACCACAACCTATGCCCTAATACCTTAGAATGTGTCCTTGGTGGGTTGAAGAAGTGAAGAGTCCAAATGACCCATTATGTGGTCATTTGTGTTTCTAATGAGGTCATGGTACCCTAGGAGAAGTCTAGGCACCCCTACACCTTGATGGTCATGTTTATGAAGCATGTGGTAACTTAGTTTACTTAACAAAAGGCCCTAAACTCTTACATTTGGTCCCTAAGCCTACAATCTATCCTATGTTGTATGTCTTTCCCTTAAAACACTAAGAATACCCTAATATTGCATAATGTTTCCCATTTCAACTTTACATTAGCCTTTGAAGCCCTCGTGGTGATGCCCTAACATATAAAACCCTAAAACTTGTAACACGCAATAAAAGAAATAAAGTATTAAACAAATCAAGTGCTAAAGCATATTTCAAAGTTGACCACCTTATTCCTCCAACGTTGGCAAGAAGTGCTTAAATATTTTAATGAAGTATGGGCACCCACACACACATGGTTAAGGTCATTAAGTACTAAAACACAATTAAAATAATAATTAAATTGTAATGATAAAACAAATTAATAAAATATTAAATTCAAGACACTACCATTCAAACCTCCTAGAAGTCGGCCCTAGCAAGTAATTAACCTTAAAACAAATATAAATTAATAAAATTTGATTATTAAAAGATTTTTTAATAAATTAATAGACCCTCAAGGAGTCGGCCCTAAGTTATCCTTTCCTCCTCAACATAAAGGATAATGTATAAATATACCAACCTTGTCATCATTTAACATATTAAAAAAATGAGAATTTGGACTGAGGAAGAAAATTCGTAGGCACTAGAGAGCTACCCAAAGTGACAACAAACCCAAAATTTACAAAGAATTTTTTTGGGAGTAGCCAACCACAGATCCTAGTTTACAGAACTGAGGTTTTTTGTTTTGTTTTGTTGGGTTATGGACTCAGATTTTTGTGGGGTTACAACAGAAGTTTCCACAAAGTTTAACAAATTTTTTTGGGGTGAAATATCTTGTGAAAATTCCTTGGTCTAGAATAGTCCAATATTGATGTGGTGCTGCCCTTAATTACATATCTGAGTCCTAAAACAATGCAAGTAGTTTGGAGTATACAACCCTCCTTTTGTAGTACACAGGCAACGTTTTAGGGTCTTCTACAACAATGTATTAATAAGGTATGTTTGAGCAGGAAATACAATAATATATGCATGAACAAGTAGTATGTGAAGTGAATGAATACAATATACAAAGTGTATGTACAGTATGTGTACATGTATACAAACAATGATGGGTGTACATGTGTGCACGTGTTGAAGTGAACAAGCATGTGGACGGTAGTGTACAAGAATATGTGTATATATGTACAGTAGTTTGTAAAGCTATATAGTGTGTACAATGTACATTGGTGTGCATAGAGATGTGTATATATGTATGAGTAAGTGTACAAGTGTTCAGGTGTACAAGTTGGATGTACAATGATATTAATGTGTAAGAGAATGCACAAGTTGAAGTATGAAATTGTGATCCATTACATGATGATGGATGTCTCGATATGATAAATGATGATGATGATGATGTGATGATACATGATATGATGATGTACTCTATGATGCTGATGCACTCCTACACTTTATGATGTACACTCTATAATGCTGATGCACTCCTACACTTTATGATGTACACTCTATATTGATGATAAATTCCTATATGATGAACACCCGGTGACGACGACGATGATGATGATGCATACCCTGTGATGACGATGCTATTTGAAGATACACTATGATGATGCATGTATGATATTCATAGAAGAATTACTTGTTCAGTGAGTGTGGTGTACTTGATGGGAGTGAAATGAAGTATTGGAATACAAGAACAACTTGGTAGTCATAAGAGAGTAGAGATTATCAACAACAGATTCAGAGATTGGTTTGACAGTTCCATAGGTTCAGACATATTTTCTTTAGGGTGGTAGGGTGGTTCTAGTGCTCACAATATCGTGAGTTAAGCTGTTGTAGCATCTTGTCAGTTGTAGCTGACGAAGCCTATGGGTTGTAGCTCCTTCCAGTTGCAGCTGGTAAAGTTGTATTAATTTTTTTTACCCCTATTGTTGCTAGGTTAAATTTATTTTTAAAAAGGATTATGTGGTTTTACCCCTAGGACTTGGGTTTCCACGTCAAAAACATTGTGTAATATGCATCTTATTATTTTTCTGTACATTAATGATATGCTATGATTGGTGATTAACAACTTGCTCTTGATTAAAATTTTAAACAGTACAAATATTGATTCACCCCCCTCTCAGTATTTCAACAATTGGTATCAGAGCAGGTTCCTTCAAAACAATCTAACCGTTGGAAGGCAGTCATGGGCAAGTTTGCTAAACAAAGCAAAATTGGAACACCCTTGTTTGATGGGAGCAACTATGCATTTTGGAGCATAAGGATGAGCGCCTTCATAGAAGCTCAAGGAATAGAAATATGGAAAAGTATCGAGAATGGGTACAATGTACCAAATACCATACCAACAAATGCAAATGAGCTGACTAAATACAACAACAACTCAAAGGCCATAAATCACCTTCTAGGTGCTATAGATGAATCTGTCTTCAACAAAGTGATGAACTGCCCCTTTGCAAAGGAAATGTGGGACAAACTCCAAACCAAATATGAAGGAGATAGCAAAGTCAAGGAAGCCAAACTTCAAACATACATAAGACAATTTGAACAACTAAGGATGAATGAAGACGAAGATAGAGCAGCCTATATTCTTCGAGTTGATCAACTTGTGAATACCATTAGAGGTTTGGGAGAAGAAGTTGAGGAGGCCATAGTTGTTCGAAAAGGTTCTAAGAACTCTTCCCAAAAGGTTCAACCCCAAGATATCTGCCCTGGAAGAAAGAACAGATCTGAAGACTATGATGGTTGATTAGCTGCATGGGACTCTTGTGGCTTATGAAATGAGAAATGAAGACGAAGACACGTCAAGAAAGAAAACAACATTCAAGGTCTCCTCCAAACAAACTGAGAATAACAAATCAACAAAGAACAACCCAATAAGTGATGAATATGATGATGAAGAAATAGCTAACTTTGTTCGGAAGTTGAAGAGAGGCACTAGGAAATACAAAGGTAAGTTACCTCTTAAATGTTTTTCATGTGGAAAGATAGGTCATTTTGCTTCTAAATGTATGTATGCAAAGAAACTTAGATAGTGATAAAGATGACAACTTCAAACCCTACAAGAAGTACAATAATTACAAGAATAAGAACAGAGGGAAGTTTGCAAAGAAAAAAAGTATATATACAAAAAGGGACAACAACTCATCTAGTTGTGACTCCGACAATGGCAGTGACTCTGATGATGATGGTGAACCATATAAGGTACTCTTTACGGAAATAAACTCAAATGAGGAACTTAATGGCGATGAAGAGTCTGAAGGTGAAGGTGAAGTAGATATTGACGCAGAACTTATAAGCACCTTGAAAGAGATGAAGAAAGTCAGGAAGGAGAACATGGCACTTAAGGAAGAGGCACAAGGGTTTGAGCAAATTATTGTTGAACTAAAGACCAAACTAGAAGAAGCCAAAAGAATCGAAGACTCTCTTACTGAACAACTAATGGAAAATATGAAAGAAAGGAAAATCCTGAGGCTGAGATAGTATCTCTAAAGGCAAAATTACAGACGAAAGATATCGACAAGGGTTATGAAAACAACTCCAAGATTATAGAACAAATCATCAACAATTAGAAGCCATTCTTCGACAAGATGGGTATAGGATTCAAGCAGAATACCGATGAGGCCTCAAGCTCAATGGCGACAGGCAATGAAGAGAAGCCAAGAAGTTACATATGCCTTGATATGATACATGATGATGATGATGTGATGATACATGCTATGATGATGCACTCTATGATGCTGATGAAATCCTGCACTTTACGATGTACACACTATATTGATGATGCATTTGTATATGATGAACGCCTGGTGACGACGATAATGATGATGCATACCCTGTGATGACGATGTTATTTGAAGATACACTATGATGATGCATGTCTGATATTTAGAGAAGAATTGCTTGTTTAGTGAGTGTGGTGTACTTGATGGAAGTGAAATGAAGTATTGGAATACAGGAACAACTTGGCAGTGATAAGAGAGCATAGATTATCAACAACAGATTCAAAGATTGGTTTGACAGGTCCATAGGTTTAGACATATTTTCTTCAGGGTGGTAGGGTGGTGCTAGGGTTCACAATATTGTGAGGTAAGGTGTTTTAGCAGCTTGTCAATTGTAGCTGACAAAGCCTAGGGGTCATAGCCCCTTCCAGTTGTAGCTGGTAAAGTTGTATTAAATTTGTTTACCCCAGTTGTCGTTGGGTTAACTTTATTTTTAAAATACTTCCGTGGTTTTACCCCCAAGACTTGGGGTTTCTACGTGAAAAACATTGTGTACTGTGCATCTTATTATTTTTGTGTACATTGATGATATTCTATGATTGGTGATTAACAACTTGCTCTTGATTAAAATTTTAAATAGTACAAATACTGATTCACCCCCCCCTCAGTATTTCAACAATCACTTTAAACCACTTTGTTGATGGAAATATGCTTGCTCCTATAATAACTGAAATTAATTTAGTAATAAAATTGGTTATCCCATCCCAACTAGTGTTTAAATAATAAAAGTAAAGGGTAAGTAGCCACTTTATCGTGAAAGGAAAAACCCCATACCCTAGTATGATCCATTGACATGAAGACCTCTTTTGAATTTGTATGCCTCGACTATGAGCTGGCTATCAAACGGGTGGTATGTTTTCCTATTTTGGAGGATACTGATGCTTCTCAAATATTGAATGGCCGGTGGCTTATTGGCATCGGTTCACTGGTTCTTAGCCCGTGGAATGCTTATTTTGATCCTGTCAGGACAAGAGTTACCAATGACATTTATGGGTTCTTCTCTCGGAGTTTTGCTTCCCCTTTGGACTCGTGAAGCATTGAAGGGCCTTGTAAATACTCTTGGTTGTTTTGTGGTTGTGGATGATAAATAGTTTCATGCGTTTGATAAGCGCTTGGCATGGGTTCTGGTGGAATTTGACATTTCTCATGGTTTACCGGCTGAGATGGATATCGCCTAGAGTGAGAGAGTATTTATTCAGCAGTTGGAATACCTGGATATTCCTTTTCAATGCCACTATTGTCACCATACGGGACACTGGAAGAACTAGTGGCCATGTCTTCTTCACAGCAAGACTCTCCCTTATCTTAACTCTGATGAGGAGTTCTTGTGATCTGGGTCTCTGACTGCTTCAAAGGTTGCCTCCTCTTTGTCGTTGGTTGAAACATGTATGTACTCCTTGGTTCTACCTTCTGATTACAAGGATTTAACTAAGGGGGAGGTCGATTTTATTAATGATGTTGAAAAGGTAGTTTTGGCCACCCGTCTGTCGTCTATTGTTGGTCATTCTGATTTGGTTATGAATGGTGGAACCTTTGGCAAGTGGGAGGGATATTTCATTGGTGGGGGAGGGTTTTGAATGTTTTTTGTTGTCCCCTAGGCTTTGCTTTGGCACTACACATGTTGGTTTGGACCCATAAGAGTTGTCAATGGTGGATCCCTTCTCTCTCTCAAAGGGTGTGGAGGGTGGTTATGTTACTGTTTTTGGTGGTCCACTAGGGAGTTTGACTAAGGATTTTCCCCCTTTAGTCTTTGTTTCCTCTAATATGGGGGTAGAAAGGGGAAGGGGTTTCTTAGCTAGTTATTGTGGTTCTCCTTATTTTAAAGACCCCGAACTATTGGATACTCTTCCTATCTTTATTGATAGGACTCCTCAGACCCCTTATGTCCCCCCCCTAACTTCCATTCGACGTGAAAATGTTACCATCAGACGTGCTAGAAAAGGAAAGACAACAACGAGATGTTGGGGGGAAGGGACCCTTCTTGGGGATGGTAACTATATCCATTTCTCAATGAGAATCAAGGAGACGGTTAGGGATAGCTTCTCGTGCATTTCCTCAACACCTTCTAGGGAACTTAGAGCAGTTGAGCCCTCTGAGCCAATTACCTAATGTGTTTTCTCTCTTTTAACATTAGAGGGTTCGAAGGGCCTACCAAACAAAGGGCCCTTAAAATTTTGGTGGAAGAGATACATCCTAATCTGATCTTTCTACCGGAAACTATGTGCACTAAACTTTGCTAAGTTATATCCAAAGTGGGAATTCTATGCAATTGATTCTTTGGGTCTTCCAGGGGACTTTTGAAGGTCTGGAACCCTGAGGTGGTTCATTGTAAGAATTTTATCGCAATGGCTGGTATCTTGGTTACTGCAAGGTTTTATGGGTCTTCTAGTTCTTGGAATTGCTTGAATTGTTATGGCCCTTATCTTAATAGAGATGTGTTTTGGGATGTTGTGGTGGAGGTGGGTATTTTTAACCTCTCGAACCTTCTTATTGCAGGTCACTTGCAGGTGATTTAAACTTTACCATTTCTGATGCGAAAATTTGGGGATCCAAAGCTTGCATCGATCCTTTATCAACTTATTTTACACAACTCTTGTTGAATACCCAGATGGTTGATATTGTTCCATCAAAGCTGGGACCTACTTGGAGGAGTGGTCAGATGGGGGTTGAGAGCATCTGTAAAAGGATGGATAGGTTTTGTAAGCGAAAGATATGCTCCCTCTTTTATCTCAACACACGGTCTGGACGAGGCCATATGAGATCTCTTATCACTTTCTGATTTGTCTAGAGTGGGTGGATAAGGTGGGTAAGCCAAAGTACTCGTTTAAGTTTAATCATACGTGGTTGAGAGAAGAGGATTTCTCATCACTGGTATGTCATACATGGTCCAATGCAGTTTTGTCGGTGGATTCTGATGCGATGAAGAGGCTGGTGCTTAAACTGAAAAGGTTGAAGTTGATTGTGATGGGAAAATGGGATGAAGAAGAGGAGGTCCCTTGAATTGGATTCGATTGATAGTGCAGTTCAATAGTTACTTCTTCTATCCCCAACTGGCATTTTGTCAGAGGAGGATACTTCATAGCATATTGAGCTTAAGGCCTGTAAGGAGAGTTTGTTGGCACTTGATGTTTCGACTTGGAGACTGAAAAGTCGGACGGTATGGATAGAACAAGGGGATGCAAATACCAAGTTTTTTCAAAGCTTTGCAAGCTAGAAGCGTAATGGAAATGCGATTTGGGACCTGCTGGATTCTGAAGGGAATTGTCTTTGTGAGAAGGAACAACTGAAGGTGGAAGCGGTTAAGCATTTCTTCAAAATATTTAAGGAGGAGGGTTCCTCTCATTTATTGGAACAACTACAGGTTCTAAAATCGTTTGCTACTTTTCTCTCTCCTGAGGCTGCACGGGATGTGGGTAAGGAGGTTACATTAGAAGAGGTGAAGGAGGTCTTGAATGACTTTGCTAAGGATAAGAGTCATGGTCCGAACGGATGGACGGTGGAATTCTTCTTGAATTATTTTGATCTGGTGGGAGGTGATCTTTTAGTTGCAGGGAACAATCACGTACTGAAGGTTATGTTTCCAGAGCTTTCAATGCAACCTTTCTGACACTCATTCCTAAGTGTGAGAAACCTGTTACCTTCACAGATTATAGGCCTATTAATCTTTGTAACCTTATCTACAAGGTTATTACAAAGATAATCTCAAATAGGTTGAAGCCAATTCTGGCGGATGTTATCTCAATGGAACAGTTTGGATTTTTGAAGAATAGGAAGATCCTTGAAGCGGTGGGTATTGCACAGGAAGTTTTACAAACTCTAAAAGTGAAAAACTTAGATGCTTTAGTTTTGAACATTGATCTTATTAAGGCCTATGACAAGGTCAATTGGACTTTTTTAAGACTTGTCCTTCTGCAAGTAGGGCTAACTATGGATACCGTGAATTGGATAATAGGCTATGTAATACTTTCTTAGTACTTATTAATGGATCTCCATCAAGCTTTTTCAATGTGAGTCGTGGTTTAAGACAAGGTTGCCCTATGTCCCCATTACTCTTCTTATTGGTTGTCGAAGGAGTGAGTCTGCTGATATGTGAAGCTAAGGAACAAGGCAAGTTATTGGGAATAAAATTATCATCTACTTTAGCCATTACACATCTACTATTTGTATATGTTGTGGTTTTGTTTGGACGGGGGACACTTGAGGAATGGCATTGTTATAAATCTATCATTAGTTTGTTTTCTGCAGTATCTGGTATGATGATTAGCTTGGAAAAGTCCTCCTTTCTTTGTAATAATTTGAAGGTTGAGTTGGTTGCGCAGATTGGGGAGTTACGACCATAGAAGATGGAACCAATTGAGACCGGTTTTCAAATACCTGGGATATTGGTTAAAACCCTTGAAGTACCATGTCAATGATTGACATTGGATTGTTAGTTTTTTTGAAAAAAGGATCAATAACTGGCCTTATCGATTCTTATCTCTGGGAGGTAGACTGATTTTTCTTCGATTGATAGTGTGTGGAATTCTTGTTTATTGGTTCTCGCTGGCCAGATTACCTTGTACTATTTTGAAGACGCTTCGATAGAAAATGTGTAATTTCTCGTGGGGCAATTAAGAGTTTAGGAAGAAAACACATCTGATTAATTGGGAGTCCATAACCAAACCTTATGAATTTGTGGGATGGAATGTGAAAAATATGGAATGGTTTAAAATATCTTTAAGATTAAAGAGTTTGTGGCTGGATTTATTTGGTAAGGGATTATGGACCCAGGTATTGCAGGCTAAATATTTTTGTAATTTATCACTTTCGGGTAGGCTTAAAGTTGAGGTGAAGACTGTTACTAAAACTTCTTTCTTCTAGAATGGCTTCCTCCAAGTTTATAGTTGGACCAGTAAGGCCCTCAGCTGGCAGGTGGGGAATGGGCAGTTGGTTTTGGTGGGGGTCGATGTCATTGTTAGATTGGAGAAATCCTTTGGGTTTTCACTGACACTTTTTATCTATCTGATTGATTATGGTATTACTACACTTAACCAGACAAGAAATTTTGGTGTCTTGTCGACTTGAGGTTCTTATTGGTTGGTAGTAGAAGACCTAGATTTAGCAGGCGAATGGAAGCAGGAATGGGTTCGATAACTCAAAATATGAAGCAGGTGGGTATTATCCTAAATGACTGTGAGGATAGCTTAGTATGTTCTTTCAATGCCTCAACTGGGCAGGTATCAACAAAACTTGCATACAATTTTATTGCTTGTTCCCATTTGTTGCCGATGGATGGGTGGTATTATAAGCAACTTTGGAAGTGGAAGATTCCGATTAAAATAAAATGCTTCAGCTGATTTTGTGCACTTGACAAAATAAACACTTGGGACAATATGCTAAAGAGAGGGTGGGTGGGAGCCAATAGGTGCCATCTTTGCAATACTAAAGCAGAAATGATGGAACATCTTTTTGTTGATTGTATTTTTGGAAAGACAGTTTGAATAGCTGTTAGAGATTACATGGGCATAAATTATTGGTGGGAAGATAAAACACTCTAGGGCAATATGATTTAGTGGCTAAACTCGGGAATTGATCCTATTTATCTCCCTTTATTTTGTTATTGGAAAATTTGGAATGCCAGGAATGGTAAGATTTTCAAAGACCTGAGGCCATATATCATTGGTGTGAGAAACCAAATCATTGTCTTACTACTGGATTTCCTAGTTACTAAGAAAGTAAGGACTCCTAGAGTGATTGGTCTAGCCCCAAAGTTCTCCTATGCGACAATTTTTTTTGACTGGGCTGCTACTCAAGGTAAGGGTGGAGCAGGTATGGTGTTATTTATCAGTCCTTCACATTTCTTCCACTTGAAACTTGGATGTGGTGGGAGCAGAGCTATTAGCACTTTGGGCGTTATTATATGTTGCCAACTATTTCGGGATTCCAGAGATGAAAATTTTCGACGACTCAAAGGTCATTATAGATTGGGAAAATAATATCACTCAATTGAGGGTTCTGGAGCTTGACCACTGGTGCACACACATTAATTTTATAGGGAGCATAATCACAATGCAAATGGACTTTCCAAGGAGGCTTTGAAAAATCGAAGTGAATGTCTTTCAGTTATTGGGTATATCGAGGGAGAAAAGATCTTTGAGGACTCTTTACATATCTTTAATTAAGTTGGATCTACAATTTTGTTTAATTTTGTTTTTTGTATTTTATTACTAGTGTCACTTTGGCATAATGTTATATTTGGCTGAAAACTATTAAAGATGGCAAAATACTATTCTCATTTGTGCATAACGAAGATTGTAAACATTATTAATATAGCTGGTTTGGTATATGAATCACTTTAATCTTGCATAAAGTAAAGTAGAACTAGTCGATATGTTATCACAGTTTTGATACTGTATATCATGGATTTCATGTTGAAAAACAGCCGAGTGGAAATCAGTTTGGGTTCATGGTGCATATGCAACTAATAATCATTATCATTATTATTATTTTTTTAATTTTAATTTTAGTCTTATCCACTTTAAAAAGGTTAAAATGCATAGACGAGAGGAATTCAATTTGCGTGCATGATGCATTTTGCAAGTAACAATTCTCCATATTAGTTTTTTAGATTTAATAGTCTTATCCTCTTGAAACATCCAAAACCCATCCGACGAGTTCCAAGAGAGATGACTATCGTGGTGAAGATGGGCATGACTGGCCTGGTGGTATCACCACCAATAGGCACTACTCACATTCTATGCTGTCCAGTCCAACCACTCAAAAGTCTGTTCTAAAATATATACTGTGTAAACCACGTGGTTTTTACATTTAAGAAGAAATATACTCTATCGACTTATCAACAATCTATAGATCAGCAAACATTTTCTTTTTCTGTATTCGAGGAATCCAGACTAATACTAACAATCTAAAATGCCATAATCAGGGAATTTCAAGAATCTCAAGCATGGGAAGAAGCAAATCACATGCTCTTTCGAAATCCAGAACGAGTGAGTCAATGGATTCAGACTAATTTTTATTGTGGTGTCACTAGTGCAGAACTAATTGTTGAAATTTTGTTCTCGATCTCTTTATTTTTTCCGAGTTGGAAAGAAATTTGGTTGTTTTGAATACTTATTCCATTGTTGCGCAATATATTGCTATTGCTGTGTAGCCTGTCCTCCCATGAATTGTCAAGAAATGGAAGAAGGCAGGCCATATGTCAGATTGCTGCTTTGTTCTCAGCGATTCCTTTTGCTGTTTCGGCAGCAAGGGCAGCGGAAACTGGTTTTTAAGCTACCCTTGGATTATTTTCTTGTTATCCGCCTTTCTTGTCATATAATTGGATGGTGGTTATAATATAGCCAATGTGGTGTAGGACTAAATGCAATTTGTTTTTGAAGATAGTATATCTCTTGAGAAATCTAGGATTAAGGGTGCTTAGCCTATCAAAATGACCGGGTTACCTGCCAAGCTCCAGTACTTCTTTTGTTTGTATAATCATTTAATTTTGAGAAGAACTATATGGGTGGGGTTTGACTTTTTCCTTTGCCCCATGTTAACTGCTAGAAGTTTAGAACATTTGGTATGTTCTGTCAATATCACAGCAGGGGACCATTAGGTCCAGCCAATCATGATCATTTATTGATTGGATATGTTTTTCTTCCGTGTTAAGGTTTATGTTAAGAGTGACTTCTTTGTTGCAGAGCTTCAAGAAGATTACAACTTGTATAAGGATGAGACGGACAAATTTTCACTACTAGTTCCCCGAGGTGAGTAGTTTCTTCCGTTTGTTGTCTTCCAGGCACCCAATTTCCGTTAAGATTTATATAGAAGAACAAATGCATGTAAACGGATATCAACAAGTAGTTGAAGGGCTCAGGGGATTTCAGATAGCTTTAACCTCCTAGTATGCAAGATACCCAAGAGTCTGAACCTTTATTTTCTGTTAGTATCTGTATTGCACATGTCAGTAGAAATTATGTATTGCGCATGTCAGTAGAAATTATGACTCCATAAGACTTGAGATTGGGACTTCTTATTTGCAGTTTCCATTGAAAAACGACTAGGCTGGACAGAATGAAGCTGCATATCTCCATTGCATCATAATCATACAAGGAAAAGAAACATTTTATCGACTGATGAAAGAGTCCATCCATCTTATCAACTGTCACTCTGTGCATTAGAGGGTTATAACTTATAACCATAAATATTAAAGTCGACCTTAAGCTTTTATAAACATTAGTTCATTGACTAAAATGGCATTTAACTATCATTTTCTACTCTTTTACTTTGCCATATTCAGACAGAGGTAACAGGCTGTTGGCAATGACTTTGCCAACCTTCTTCTGGAGTACCGATTGGAGAAATTACACAAACATTCTCATTAAAACCAATAAAATCTTCAAATCTACAATAACATAATGAAAGCGGGTTCACAAAAGAAACATGCCCAGTATGCAGTGAGAACGTCAGAGGGGACAAGTTAGGTACGAGTGTTGGTTGTCACTGTGTGAACCTCACTGAAAGCAGACAGGTGAACCGGTCTCTTGTCATTAAATATACAGTTTTACGTGGACCAGAACAGAACAGAATACAACAGAATTTTATAAAATGTCAACGAGGCCCAGAAGAATATCCCAAGAACACTAGTGCTGCGCCATCATATTGATTGACTGTGCCCTCATACTGACTGCACAGAAATTGAGGTAGCCTCTGCTGGAACTGCTGCGCCATATAGAAATGAACCAGCTATTGAGCAACAAGGTAAAAGTCTGACACTCCCTATTTGTAAGGAAGGTGTTCTCCACCAAGCCTAGTCTCTACCTCAGCATCTCAAACTTCCCCTTGACTTAGGGGCTTCATCAAAATATCTGCAACTTGTGAATTTGAAGGAAAATACTCAAGAATCACTGCTCCTTTTTGAACTCTATCCTTGAGGAAATGGTACAGAATGTCTATCTGCTTGGAGAGATCATGAAAAACTAGATATGCAAAGAGTTTGATAAAACTTTGATTGTCACAGTATACCACAGTGTGCTCCAACATTTGATTGGTTAGCTTCGTTATAAACTTGCAGAGCTAAATAGCCTCACAACTAGCAAAACTAGCTACCATGTACTTAGCCTTCACTGAACTAAGTGACACTACTTCCTGTGCAACTAGGATGCTGTACCTAAACCCAAACTGAATTTAGAAACCTAAAGTACTCTTCCTGCCACCTGCATTTCTGCCCAATCAAAATCCACAAAACCATGCAACATCAACATACCGTCCTCTACATACCCTAGACCATGACACATTCTGCCCTTCAAATCAGAGCACGTTCTTTGCAGCAACCCAGTGAATCTGCCTCGACTCAAGCATGCATTGGCTCAAAGTATTCATTGCAAAACAAATATCAGGTCTAGTATTCACTAGATACATACGGAAACCAATCAACTGCCTAAACACACATGGATCTACCAAATCTGAATCTACTGATAACTTCAGATTTGGTATCATAGGAGTAGCCATGGGCTTACAATCCATCATCTGAAATCTCTTCAGAATTTCAATTTCATACTTACCTTGTCTGAGGAAGACCGCATCTAGACTTTGCAAAATCTCTAGACCCAATAAATATTGCATAGGGCTGATGTCCATCATATCGAACTCGCATGCCAACTCTGTATAGCTCCAAGCTATGAGATTTTTAGAACTACTTGTAAGTACAAAATCAACTACATATAGGACTAAAACAAGCAACACTTTAAATGAAGCCCAAACCTAATAGATAGTCATCAATCCTTGAGTACCAGGCACATGGTGCCTTCTTCAACCCATAAAAGGTCTTATTCAATCTGCGTAAATGGGTCTCTTGTCTATGCTCCTCAAGGCCTCCTGGCTGATTGCTGTATACTTCTATTTAATTAGACTTGTTACAGCAAAATCTAGCACCCCCAATGATGTAAAGTCCAAAACATCAAAGAGCTAGTTTTGTGCAACTTTAGGAAGGCTACCATTGTCACCTCAGTATCCCTTCATCTCTCTTCAAGTTGGCTCTCCTCCAACTCAAGGGGGGTATCTCTAAGTAAGACTGCTAAGGCCATGACATGGAGGCTAAGGTGATATAGGGAGAGTAAGCCTTGACAAAATGGTGGTCACTTGTAGCATAGAAAATGAAAATGGGAATTGTAAAAGGGATGTGGAAAATATGGAAATGGAAGGAGAGGGTAACCAAAGAATGAGAAGATGTGATTAGTGCCTATCAGCTTAAGGGCTAATGGAGTGATGGCACATTATTCAATAAAATGACTAATGTGTCACAATCAACACTTGATGTAGGCTTATGAGGTGGAAAGGACTAGTAAATCACAATCAACCTACTTAGATGAAAGGACTAGTTTGAAACCTCCATCATTCACTTGAGTATCCAAGGTTAAAAGAACTATTTTGATACTTAAAACCTTAAGATGTTTGCTGGAAATTAAATGCAGAATTTACTTTTGGAGGCCTGAATTTGCCACTCATCAAACAACATAAAGGCGATGTTATATTAGGTTGAATTATTAAATCATTTCAACAACTATATGTGTTAGATGAAGGGAAATAAAGAGGTCCGGGGATTATAACAACAAACAAATCAAAAGGGAGCATTCCTCTCATTGATTGTTCCAAAAATAAAATAATTTTATTATTTGGCCTTTATATGTGTCTTGCCGCCTAATTCGTACCTCGGGTCATGTGGCAGATCTTCAAGCCACTGGGTACGACCTTGGGGGCAAGCAAGAGTCAAGTGCTGTCACTTGATCTTGACTCCTCCGTCTAGGCTCTCTCCTAGCGAAGCCAATGGGGGTGGTCCCTAGTAAAATAATCTTAGGCTGTTTTAATCTATGAAAATAAAACAACTAATCTAGGAGATGTAAAGATATAAAATATTGAAACTAAGATGAACTACAAATAATTAAAATAACTAGCATATAAAATAACATTCCATACAATACACTAATTAACTTAAATATCAACAAATGGACTTGGCTGCCCACTTGCCTCTCTTTTTATAAATGATTACAATGAAGAATATCTGTGTTCTTTTGTAGAATATAGTGTGTTCTTCAAGAGGCAAGCAAAGATCCTAGCATGCCTTACTTAGTCATTTTCTTCTAGTTTTACTTAGATATTTTTAGACTTTTTTGTAGATTTTTCCCAAGACACTCTTAAAGTTCCTCTAGAACACTGAAAGACCACTAGAAAAACTGCTTGAAGTTCTTCCCTCCAAAAGGAGACCTGCTTGGTACTGAGAAACGGTGCAGGAAGGCGAGAAGCATAAAGCTCGTCCCGAGACTTTCAGAGAAAGCATAAGACCACAGAAGTACTCCGGTCTTATGAGTTATCTTATTAGTGAAGAACCTTCATCATACGAAGAAGCAACAAGTAAACAGGTATGGGTTGATGCCATGATTGAAGAGTACGGTTCAATCATGAAGAATGATGTATGGGAAGTTGTTCCCAGACCAACAGGAAAGTTAGTAGTGGCATCCAAATGGATTTATAAAATCAAGCATGCTGCTGATGGCAGTGTGGAGAAGTATAAAGCCAGATTCGTAGCTCGTGGCTTCACTCAGAAAGAAGGCATTGACTATGATGAGACATTTGCTCCTGTTGCCAAGTATACTAACATTAGAACCATCATTTCACTTGCTGCAGTATTCGGATGGAAATTACATCAGATGGATGTAAAGATAGCCTTCCTCAATGGCAAGATTGAGGAGGAAGTCTATATTGAACAACCTGAAGGCTTTGTGACCCATGGGAAGAAGACTCGTGTATGTAAACTGAAGAAAGCCTTGTATGGACTGAAACATGCTTCGAGAATCTGGTATGCGAGGATGGATGGATTTCTCCATAGCTTGGGGTTTTCCAAAAGTACAGTTGATTCTAACTTGTACTTTAATGTTGTTCATAATCATGTCTTGATACTTGTTCTATATGTAGATGACTTGTTTCTTATAGGTAATAAACAGTTAATAGAACAATGTAAGAGGGAGCTTACCTCTGAATTCGAGATGAAAGGTCTCGGATTGATGCATTACTTCCTTGGCTTAGAGGTCTGGCAAAAGCCAGGCGAGATATTCCTGACATAAGGAAAGTATGTTGTGGATGTTTTGCAGAGATTTGGGATGCAGGACTGCAAGTCCATAAGCGTACCCATGACTACCAACTTGACAAAGTTGCGGGACTCAACCACTAGTTCACAGAGAGTGGAGTCTACTATGTACAGATAACTTATTGGATCCCTGATGTATCTCATGCATACGAGACCATACATCTGTTACACAGTGAATGCATTGAGTCAGTTCATGTCCGATCCGAAGCACATACACTTAGTAGCCGCCAAACATGTACTCAGATATGTGCGGGGTACTATCACTTATAGGCTTAGGTATACTTCCAACGGTGGAGTATTGTTATCTGGATATGCAGATTCAGATTGGGCTGGAAGTGCAGTAGACTAGAAAAGTACCTCTGGTTACTGCTTCAGTATGTGATCAACAATGATTTCTTGGTCCAGCAGGAAGCAAGGCTCCATAGCTCAGAGTATAGTTGAGGCAGAGTATATTGCTGCAAGGAAGCAGTTTGGCTTAGAAAACTTATATCAAATCTGTTCGGAGGAAAGCTTGACTCAGCGATCATTCATTGCGATAATCAAAGTTGCATAAAGCTTTCGAAGAACCCAGTGTTTCATGTTAGATCGAAACACATTGAAATGAGGTATCATTTCATCAGAGACCTAGTGCAAAGAGGTGCTCTGAAGTTGTAGTACATTCGTTCAAATGAATAGATCACAGATATCTTGACCAAGCCTCTAACAGCATCAAAGTTCGTGTACTTTTGTGACAAGCTTGGCATGGCAATTAATCATTGCTGGAAATTAAATCTTCCCACATCATGATTTCCTTCGCTCGAAATCTTGAACTGAGTATGCCAATGGAATTGAAGATGCCAAATCCACTAATGATGACTACAAATACACCATGAATCCATCTATATATGCCTCTGAAAGCTCAAGAGTCAAAACCATATCCAATAGTAAAATATGATAATAATAATAATAATAAACCCTAATAATCCTAATTATGAACAATAATCATCAAACTCAGTATGGATATGGTATACTGGATGCATATAGGTGACAAATATCCAATCTTGAACCACTGTAGCCATATATGCTTCGAGACATGTGTTGACCAGGTCAAACATAGTTTGACCAAGTCAAAATAACTAAAATAATGCTTGAACTGTAATCTGATCAACCCAATGTGCGGAAATCAAAACATACTCTTCATCGCTTGAAGAATCTTCCCTTCTTCTTTGGCTCTCTTCTTGGGAGGTTCATCATCCTCTGCAGTGTGAGCATGATGTTTTCTTTTGTTGTTCTACTTCTTGTGAGAGGCACCTTTATTTCTAGGACAATCTCTGGAGAAGTGTCCCTTCTCATCACATGTATAGCATCTGACATTAGATAGATCTCTACTAGATCTTCTAGGGTTATCTTTTTTATTCCGGTGATGATGCTTTCCTTTCTTGTGATGATAGTGCTCCCTTTTGTGATTCTTGGTGTGTGTTGTGAGAGCTTGATCTTCATTTCCTATCTTTTCTTCTTGAGCTACGATTTGAGCTTCTTCTTGTGAGCATTCCTCCCACAGCCTACTGAAGGTGATTAACTTTCTTCTAGCACAAATTCCTTGAATAAAGGAGTCCCATGACCTAGGGAGACCATTCAAGGTGGTCATCACAGTTTCTTCATTCTCTACGTCTTCTTCCACAGCTTCAAGTTGTTTTTTGATTTGAGAGACCCTTGTAAAGTATGACTGTATGGTCTCGGCATTCTGGATCTTTACATTCTTCAACTGATTTCACAAAGTCATCTTCCGATTTATGTTCTTTCCTTCAAATAGCTTGGTTAAGGAATCAAACATCTCTTTAGGTGTCTTTAAGGAAGACACATGTGGTATAAGGTGATCCTTGATAGAATTGACAATAATCCTCTTAGCCTTGACCAAGTTCTTCTTGTGTAAGGCTTTAGCCTCATCTCCCTATGGAATTGGAACCTCTCCACTTATGTAGGTGTCCAATTCATTTTCTTTAAGAACAAGGGAAATCCTATACTTCCATGCTCGGAAGTTATCAGCTCCTTCGAGCTTTTCATCAAGCTTGGGGTGATGAGACATCTTTAATGAGAACCTCAAATGGAAATACAAAGGATTTAGATCTTACCACTTTGAGATGCCCGGACTGGATCTGGTGCTGATCTTCTGCAATGGTGGTTTTCTGGTTCGGGGTCAAATTTAGGGCTTGACTTTCCTGGAGTTTTACCCAACCAAAAAATTCGATCTTGGTCTCTAAATTTCAATTTTGAGGAGGAGAACAATCCTATGCTGGGCTCACTCAAAAATTCCACTTTTGTGAAAAACCTTAATTTCTCGCAGCAGTGACAGGCCAAAAACTGAAAATGCCTGGAATCAGATTATGCTTCGACAAGAAGATGCGCCTTTCAAAGGAGAGTTAGCCTAGCCTCCTTTTGCTGATGATCTGTGGAGAGAAACCCAAAAATTAAGAAGCCCTAGCTTCCGTAGCTGCACAGTGTCTTCTTCTCAGGTTAGCTCTGATACCATGTTATATTTTTATCGTTTTAATCAATATGATCTAGGACCTTATCTGAGAGAATAACATGCACAATAATAATCACAAGAGACAAGAGACACAAAGATTTTCCTTGAGGAAACTATAAAGGAGAAAACCCTGCAACTTCCTTAGAGATAGAATGAGCACCAGTAGCAAAAGTAAAACCCAAAAGAATAAAGATGATCTTCAACAACTGCTCTCTCTCTCACTTGTGCGAGCTAGTCCTCTCTCTCTCATGCGCTATTGATGAGTGAGTGTGTGTATCAAATAGAGAGTCTCACTCTCTATTTATACCTAATTTCCACTTGACATTTTCCCTACAGGGTCGACTTCTCTAGGAGAGTCTTATAACCCTAATATAACTCAACTGAGGGGTCTAATGCTCCGACATACAATGGATGGTTAACCTCAATGACTTTACATGACTTAATTATATTAATGACTCTCCCGATCGGAGGAACAAACATCTTCGTCGGGGTACAATGAAATATAATATGAAATATACAAGTGAATACATTCCGAAGTTACAAATACATCAACAATGACCTGGGTGCAACATGACGCAGCAACAATATATTCGACCTCTATTGTGGAAAGTGAAATAGAAGATTGTTTTTTACTTAACCATGAAACCAAACAATTTCCTAGGAAGAATGCTGCTCCACTGGTACTTTTTGGATCATCAACACTTCCTGCCCAATTTGCATCATTAAATGCTTTTAAGATGAAGTCTTGACTTTTTGGGTACCATAACCCATACTCCATAGTACCTTTCAAATATTTGAAAATTCTTTTTACTGTTGTTACATGCGTTTCTTTGGGGCTTGACTGGAACCTAGCAATCAAACCTACAACTTGCATTACATTTGGTCTTGTAGCTGTCACATATAGCAGGCTGCCTATCATGGTATGATCCACTTCCAGAGGCTCATCGTCCTTACTTAATTTACACCCTGTGATCATAGCAATACTAACAGGTTTGGAGTCTTCCATCTTAAATCTTTTAAGCATGTCTTTGATGTACTTAGTTTGAGAGATAAAGATTCCTTTGTCTGTTTGATAAACTTGTAACCCCAAGAAGAATGTTAGTTCCCCCAGCATTGACATTTCAAATTCCTTCTTCATTTCAGAAGCAAAGTTTACACTTAGTATTTGTAAATTGCTTCCAAATATAATGTCATCTACATAAACAATAACAATGATCATATTTTCATCTTCGGTTTTTAAGTAGAGATTACTTTCAGTGGCTCCTCTCTTAAATCCTTGTTGCTTTAAATAACTGTCCAGCCTTGAAAACCAGGCCCTTGGAGCTTTTTTGAGACCATAGAGTGCATTTTTCAATTTGCAAACATAGTCTCTATTTTTTGATAATAGAAAACCTTCAGGCTGTTCAATATAAACCTCTTCTTCTATTTTTCCATTCAAAAATGCATATTTGACATCCAATTGATACACTTTAAAATTTTTATGGCATGAGAGTGCTAGAAACATTCTGATCGCTTCAAGTCTTGCCACAGGGGCATAAGTTTCCTCAAAATCAATCCCTTCTACCTGAGCATGCCCTTTACATACTAATCTTGCCTTGTTCCTTATCACTTGACCATCCTGATTGAATTTGTTCTTGAAAACCCATTTGGTCCCTATAACATTCTTGTCTTTGGGTCTTGGGACAAGTTCCCAAGTCTCGTTTTTCTCAATCTGATCTAATTCTTCATTCATGGCTTTGACCCATTCATCAATTTTGTTGGCTTCTGTAAAATCCTTAGGTTCCACTATTGAGAGTAGGGCTTGTTCATTAAATGGTAGTTGCCTCCTTGTACCGACTCCAACATTTTTATCACCTATGATCTGTCTCCGAATGATTCTTTTGTATTCTTCTAGATGGAGTTTTTGTATAAGGTCTTGGGAAATCTTCTTCACCTTCCTGTGTATCTTCCTTCTCTATTCAATCTTCTTCATCATGAGTACTTTCGTCCTTTTGCAAGTCTTCATCTTCTTCATCATTTGTATTTTCAACACTATCATGACTTCTTACTCTTCTTGGTTTTATATCATCTATTCTTACATCTGCACTTTCTACAATCTTGTGTAACCTTGTATTGTAGCATCTATACACCTTCTTGGTGTATGAATATCCTAGAAATATTCCTTCATCAGTCGTAGAGTCAAACTTGCCAAGATCATCCTCGTTCTTTTTAATGTAACAATTACTGCCAAATACTTTGAAATATTTGACTGAGATTGGTCTTCCATACCATAGTTCATAAGGAGTCTTGTTTTTATTCACTCTGAGTTGTCCTCTATTAAGTATATAGACAACTGTGTATATTGCTTTTTTCCAAAATGCATCTGACAGCTTTGCTTCATTAAGCATTGTTCTGGCAGCTTCTTGGACTGTTCTATTTTTCCTTTCAACAACATCGTTCTGCTGAGGAGTCTTTGCAGCTGAAAATTGTCTCTTAATGCCATGTATCTCACAAAACTCATTGAACTCATTTGAAGTAAACTCTCCCCCATTGTCTAATCTAAGACATTTGATTTTCATATATGTCTCATTTTTAACCATTGCCTTGAATATTTTGAACTTCTCAAAGGCTTCTGATTTTTCTTTGAGAAATGTCACCCAAGTCATCCTTGTGTAATCATCAATGAGCAACATGAAATAATATTCTCCTTGCAGGCTTTTAGTTCTTGTTGGTCCACATAGATCAGTGTGCACTATTTCCAGAGGATGTGAGGTCGTATGTTCTTTTGTTTTAAAACTGGCTCTAGTTTGCTTCCCATGTTGACAATGTTTACAAACTGAGTTTAGAGGTTTTACAATTTTAGGCAAGTCTTTTACAGCATCCTTCTTACTTATTTTGACAAGATTGTCAAAATTTAAATGTCCCAACCTTCTGTGCCATAACCAACTTTCATCAACCATACTTAAGTAACATTGATTTTCATTTTCTAGGATATATACATTGTTTGAATTTCTTATAGCAATGCCAACAACTTTCCCTGAGTCCTTTTTCATGATTCCACATTTCTCTGAGTCAAAAATATAGATATGCCCTTGATCACATGTTTGACTTACACTGAGGAGATTAGGCTTGAGGTTTTCTACTAGTAATACATTTTCTGCTTTGATCTTGTTATTGACAATAGTTGTTCCTTTGCCAATTATCTTGGAAGACATGTTGTCTCCAAATGTGACTTTACCCTTATTATATTTTAGTTTTATGAACTTGTTTGGGTCACCTGTCATGTGTTTTGAACATCCACTGTACAAGTGCCATAGATTTTGTTTCTTTGTTGCACATAGGGCAATCATGGAACTTTCCTCTTCTTCCCTTTCCCTCCAATACTTCTTTTGTTTTGTGTCTTGAGACTTAATTGCAACAATATTCCTTGTAGGAGTCATTAGTTTACAATCTTTTGCCATATGTCCATGGTTATTACATTTGTAACACTCTATGCCATATTTTTGAAGAAGTGTAAATAGGTTATGGTTTCCTTTTGGTTTGTTACTTGATGACTTCTTGTATTCACGAATCTTCCCATAAGCTCTGCAATTTAAGGGTTTATGACCAAAGTTATTACAAGAGTAACAATGACCCAAAAAGATCTATTGGTATCTATTTGGTCTCTTAGGCACCATATTATTTCTGTCTTTATCTTGAGAGCTTAGGGCAACTTTCTTGCTCTCTTCCTTTTTAACTAGACTCTTTAGTGCTTCAACATAGCTTTTTTTATTTTCTCCTTGATTAGTGAAAGAGAAACATTCTGGATTCTTTTCTTTGTTAAATCCCAAACCAGATCTATCACTTGGTGATCCTTTTCTTTGTTAAATCCCAAACCAGATCTATCACTTGGTGATCTTTGGCTATTCAGGATGTCATCTAGAATCCTTGAGCTATTCTCAAACTTTGATTTGATAGATCCTTCATCAAGCTTTTTCTTGAATTGCATGATCTCTTCTTCAAGTCTCTCAGATTCCTGCATTCTTCTTTTGAGCTGCAAATTTAAGTCTTCCTCAATCCTTTTGGCATCTAGAAGTTGAGCTTCCAACTTACTAATGACATGGTTTGATTGTTTGTTCTTTTTCCTGGATTTCTCAAGTTCTTCAAGAGCACTAACAAGTTCAACTCTTAAGTCTACTTCTCCTTCCACATCTGAGTCACTATTTGAAGCTTGAGTATCTACACCCATGAATAGAATTTCAGTTTCCTCATCTTCACTTGTATCTGCATCTTCACTATCTTCCATGGTGTAAACAATTTTCTTTTTTCTCATAGGAATTCTTCTTGTTACTTGTTTTACCCTTTTTGAATTTTGAGGTTTCTCTCTCATCAACATCATCTTGTTTAGGGTAAGTATATTTTGAAGCAAAATGTCCAATTCTTCCATAGTTGAAACATTTTAGGGGTAACTTTCCTTTGTATTTTCCAGTCCCTTTCTCAAGTTTTTTAATAAAAAGAGCTTCCTCATCATCTAGGTTCTCTGATTGGTTTTTGGATGAGGCTTTAAATGCCGCTTCTTTTCTTTAAGATTCATTTAGTCCCGTTCTCATCTCATATGCAATGAGGATTCCATGTAGTTCATCTACTGTCACAAGGTCAATATCATCTCATTCTTCTAGGGTGGATACTTTTGAGTCATACTTCATTGGCGATGTTCTTAGTACCTTGTTAACCACTTCTTTTTCTTTTAATTTTCATCCAAGACCTCTAATAGCATTGACAACCTCATCTACTCTTTAGAAGGTATTCCCCAATATTTTCTTCTTCTTTCATTTTAAGACTCTCAAACTGCCCTTTATATGTCTGAAGCTTGGATTATTTGACTTTAGATGCCCCTTCATAGATAATCTTTAACTTATCCTAGGCTTGTTTGGCAGTTTTGCATCGCATAACTTTTGTAAATAAAGAGTTTGTCAAACCACTCAAGATTGCATTTAGAGCTTTGGCATTACCTTCATATTGGCCTAGTTCCACTGGGTCTATAGGTGCTTGGTCTTCTATTTTATACTCATTTTCAGTTGTTGCCCAAACCTTCCATCCAAGGGACATCAGATGGCACTTCATTCTCACACTCCATTATGCATAATTTTCTTTTGTGAATAATGGAGGTCTGTTAGTGGCTAACCCTTCTTGTTGATCCATAGTGATTTTTAAATATGATCTTCCTTCCAGTGGTTAAACTGTGGTGAAGGAACCCGCTTTGATACCAATTGTTGAAATATTGGACAATACTGAGAGGGAGGGTGAATCGGTATTGATAACTTTTAACAATTTAAATCACTTTTAATTTATTCATTAACACACATGATCAACAAGAACCCAAAAAACACAAATTTATCATGGAAGCCCAATTGGGTAAACCACCAATACTTCCTATTACTGCAAAATTGTATTTACAAATAGTTTCTGCCTGCTCCTACAGACAAGGATGGTACTACACCCTATTTACCAACAACTACTAGAAGGAGGCTACAACCCCCTGGTTTTATCAACTACTACTGAAAGGATGCTACTACACCCTATTTACCAGCTATTACTGGAAGGAGGTTACAACCCCCTGCAAGCCTGATGCCTGCCCTAGCTCCACCCTACCACCCTCTGATGTTTTTATATGATCTTCAGATCTGCTTTTCGACTTCTATCTCTGGTTCTTCTTTGGTCTCTATTTGCTACAGCTGCATTAAACTGTATCACTGAGACACTTTCTCTCACTCATCATTCTGTCTATAAATACCCTCTAACACGTTCTCTGTGAGTGCATCTCTTCACCATTGCGCCTTTTCATTCTGAGATCGTGCCTCTTCATGGAGACTCAATTCTTCATTCTAACAAATCTTTAACTCTATTTAAGTTTATCAGTCATACCTTTCTGCAACGTAATTTTACCAGAATTGCCTCTTCGCAATGATAATTTTTCACCAGAAATTCTTCTGAATTTTCCTTTCTGCCTTCCGCATTCCGCAGGGTTTTTCGCCAAAAATTCTTCTGAATTTTCCTTTTCGCCTTCCGCATTCCGCAGGGCGGACTCCAGGTTGTAGAAACCCATATTACTTTATATTTTATTTTTCTCCTTCCGCCTTTCGCATTCCGCAGGGCGGACTCCGGGTTGTGGAAACCCATATTACTTTATATTTTCTTTTTCGCCTTCCGCTTTTCGCATTCCGCAAGGCGGACTCCGAGTTGCGGAAACCCATATTACTATTTTCTTTTTTTCCTTCCGCCTTTCGCTTTTTACCTTTTGCATTTTTCTTGCGCATCGTTGATCATTTGCAGATGCTCTCCTGACCATTGATTTGCAATCAAATGTGAATTTGCGCTATAGTATTGTGGATCGCTCTGTAGCCATTGATCTCTTCGCGGATTCAATCCTAATCGTTGATCCATGATCATTGTCGATCTTTTGCCTCTTGCATCGATCCTCTGCCTCTTGCATCATGTTCAGTGGTTTTTGTCATTGTTGAACTCCTTTGACATCACTTGACAACTTATTTTCAACACCTGTGTTATCACATATATAGTAGCCAGGCTACCATATTCTATTTTTCAGACACAGTACATTTTTTCAGCTAGATCTCTTACATATGAGATGCTGAGATGAGCAGTTTTGACGGATCATTATTGTATTTGTGGACTATTTTACTCTCCCATGTCACGACTGAGTCTCAGGACACTCAGATTTGAGGACCGATGTAGCCATTTAGTCATTACAGAGCAGTCATTGATGCCCAGTTTTATATCAGTACTTTCTCATTGGAGAGATGGTGTCTCAGATGGATTATATTGCATGATTATGACTCAGCTTGTTATATTGTGTTATGGTTATCATTGCTCTTATACTGATTTTTGTGACATGTATTAATTTGTGGTATCATGATCTGGCGGTCATAATTATATGGACTTGGATGTATTTTGTATTATGTATTGATGTCCCTACTTAGACTTGGAAGTTCCTGATCTATACTCATTGGTTTTACCCTCCTTAGGGAGAATAGAGGTAGTCATTCCCACCATTGTTTTGGCTTGCTAGTGTTGGCTCCATCATTCATTGTCTCCACCCATCCATTACTTTCCAGTTTAGTTTTCAACCCGACTGACTTCTTCACTTATGGCATGGAGGACCTTTTTCCCCACTAGAACTTTTGTTGGACAAGCCTCCTTGTTTATATTGTGTCTCGGCTCTGAGTTGGTGACAGAACTTGCCTTTGGTAAGTTGGATTGTATGCCTAAGTCATTCTGGTCGGTTGTCCCGATGTTTGGCACTGTGCTGAACTCCCCCTAGTCACTTGAGATGTTGTTGGCTAAAACTGAAAGCTCATGTACTACCTGTATTGGAAATGTTGAATATGCGCCCATGGAAAATAAAAATGATAAAACTGTGTTTCTTTATTAAATTGAGCACATAGATCTGTGGACAAACACACAACTCACATGATAGATCACACAATTTACTCAGTTATTGAAGAATGAAACAATGCAAAAATGGCTTGCAATTGTGAATGTTTTTCATTAATCAAAGAGTAATTAGATAGATAATTACAATGAAGTACAATGGCTTTAATAGCCACAAGCAATTCGAATCCACATGAGGAAGTTCGAATTGATTAGACTCTACTTGACTGTAGGTAACCAAGACCTTATCTAAATCACTATCGGAGGACTCAATAGTTAACGGACATTGTCTAAACCATAGTCGGAGTTCATCGGAGCTCTAAAACATAACTCAAGTGTTACATTCAGTGTTGACTAAGGTTAACTGACAGTGGTAGGTGAGAAATGCGCCCCACATGTGTTCAGTCAAGTAAACCTAGCGCTAACTAAATGTAGAGGACTAGAACTGAATGTAATTGACTCCTAACTTAGTTTGACTAGTCATTAACTTAAGTGAACTGACCTTGGTTGGTTTCGGCACTCTCAGTGGCTTCCTAAATTGTAGGGATTGGTCTAGGAGGCTCCTAAACTGATGCAATCAAGTGCAATCAGTGGC